>VOQJ01005920.1:24078-41137 GCA_015052665.1 Apistogramma diplotaenia
AAGGGGGGGAGGGGGGGGGGGGTTGCAATTTTGGGAAAGGTAGAAGAAGGCCAGGGGGGGGGGGGTGTTATGGTTTCTGTAATCATTTATAATTTATCAAAACTAAAAAATACAAGTTGAGTGCCGTCAGCTCTCTAATCATTACCCTTTAATCAAAGCAACAGCACAATCTTCAAAGTAGTTATGGCTGTAAAATTCTGCCAACCCCAACCCACCCCGCTTTCCTTTCACCCCGATTCCACTCAACCAAGAGTAATAGCTCTTGTTTAACTGTAGTGCACAGTTGTGGAGTATTTTAGTAGTCCAGTGGAAGAAATAAGAGTACACCTTCCTGGATTAAGCTATGTCAAGATGAATAAGCATACACTTCATGAATAATCACATTACCCCTTACAACCATGGCCATTCACACACTATAAATTATGAATTTTACTGAAGCGGTGACCTCAATCGAATGAGGGAGGGGAAAAAAAAATTCAGCCATTTAAAGTGAGGACACTTTTATGCCAGCAGGCTGCTCTGACATCCTTCTGTCCAAGTCCACTTAAATGGAAATCTGACCGAACAACAATTGCACTAAAACATCGAAAACCCGCAGAGAAAAAAAAGGCATGTGTTAAGTCCTATACAGCATGCCGATGAAATCACTCAGAATTTAAAGAATACCAGCTTAGCATATCAAAAGCAGAAGAAATCTGCAAAACAGAGCAATGGTTTCTCCTCTGCAAACCTCTGGCAACCCGGTTTAGCTGATGAAGATCTTTCCACTAACCAGCATCTACGTTCTTGACCAGGACTAAATATAATGAAGCACACAATTATTCAACTGGATTTAATACCCTGAAGACAAACAACAACTGCATACTTGTTTATTCTTGCCATCTCACTTCACGAGGCATCTTCAATACACTCCTTTATTTGTATTTAATTGTTTTCTCAATGGACCATTTCTGTCCCAATTATGAAATGATTTAGAGATCATTTGCGATTGTGCAGAGCAGACAGTTACTGCATTTTTAAAGCAAAATGACACCAAGCTTCAGGCCTGACGGGGTCTACAAAAATTAATTAAAATCTGTCGTTTATGGTTAATATTTGAACAGCAAAATGCAGCGAATCACACAGTTGATAATCCTTTTTGTTCAGTCCAGATGAATGATGAATATGCTCTCGAACCACCAAAAAGAGATTATGCCAAGGTCCCAAAAATTACATGCACAAGATACCAAGTCACACTGGGTCACTGTGTCTTTCCTGCAATGTCCTATCCCTGGTGTTCTTTCTGCTATGCTTTGCCAGTGCAGGTTTATGCATTCAGAACAGGCCACAGCGCAGACGCATTGCCCGGGAATTGATATTGGCTTAGGGTACAGGAGGATGACAGCTCACAAGAAGGCTGCTGAGGACTGTCCCATCCAAAAGAGGATGGGAAAAACGCAATACAAGATTACAAGATTACAAGACATTTCTAAAACCAAGACACTCATCTTTCCTGAAGGTGCCTCTTCGTTTACAGTGCTTTCCCCTGGTGTAAGCGGAATATGCAGAAAGTGCTGCAGTGATAAGCTTTCATCTAATGAACAATCATAACATTGATAGTATCCCTCGATGGCAATGTCATCTAATCCAAACCATTTTCATGCAATATTTATTCAACTTAAAGTCAAAATACTGACATCTCATGTTAGCGACGTCTTTAAAATGAAACAAGTGCCTCACCTCATGAAAATAAATTACTTTTGCACCACTGAAGCAGCACAACACTGCGTCAATTAGAAGCTAAAGAGGCTCAGTGAGAAATTGTAAGGCACAAATATATCCATGTTACACTAAACAATATCATTCCACTTCAGTCATTGTCATTTAAATCTCAATATAGGCAAAGAAAAACACAGAAACTTCTCTTTTTACCTACTTTTCAGCAGTATGTAAACATACTGTTTCAATAGTCGTAAAACATAACAAGGCACAGCAAGAAACATGCCTGAATCATTCCTGACTCTGAAGCCACAAGTGTATTAAGATACTGTGGCATGCTAAAGAATATAGGTAGGCTACTTTGTAATTTAAAAAATGAACTGATAAAGGAAATGGACATGTAGAGGACAGAGTATGAAAACGCAATGCAATCCAGTCTGGAACTGACAATATTAAATTGCACAGAAACCCTGCTGACACTATCTAAACTCCCAATTCAAAACAGTCATGTTCCCATGAGCACTTAAACAGCTAGCAGGATTTGGGCCTGGAGGGCTGTCATTTATGCTGCATACAACCAAGTGCGGCTGGTGCAGGACTGGTGGGAAAAAAAATAGGAAAAGAAACTTCACTGCGCCTCTGATGAATTGCTGCTGTGAATCTACGCTGCAAAGACATGAAAAGATTAGTCAGAGGTAAATCTTGGGTGAAAAATGGTGGTTGCTGCTGATTCACTGAGTGTGGAAGGCATTATCTGGTAACAAAGACTGTCCTGTGGAGTTGACGGGAATGTTGCTGAGACAGAGAGAGCTGCAAAACAGCTCCTGAAAGACGCCTTCCCAAAAGTACAAGACAAACCAGGTTTGCCACAGCTTAAACACAACAATAGGTGGCATAACACATATTACTGAGACATGAGCAACACCTATGACAAGCCATGCTCTTATGAATGACTGCGCTTCTACTGACTGTATTCTTGTCAGCAGTTTGCCAAAGAAACCAGACAAATAAAATGCTTTTAAAAAGCATTACGCTGTGGTATACATTTCAGAAGCTCTCTGTGTTTTGTTTTTAAATTCTGCTTTCAAGGATGGGTGTAAAAAGAAGACAGGGTGAGTACTGTATTCAAACTACAGTGTGTCACTCCAACACTGTATAGGCAAAAGGGGTCAGTGACCATCTAGCACGGTTTGCTTTGACTTGTCCACAATGTAACAGAACTACGCTTTTGGCCGTCTGCTCATGGCACACCCTCCAAACCAGGCAATATTTCTGGCTGTAACAGTCCATGACAACAGATACAAGGATGGGGCCGATTCCTCCTGCTACATTGGTTTACATCCAATATTCTGTCCACTAAATGAAGAGGCACTGAAGCGGGTGGGTGAGCAGGAGCAGAGAAAGCAAGCCAGCTCTTGTTCATTTGAACTACCTGCATTATGTCAGTGAAGATGGGGGGAGGGGGAGGGGGGGAAATCAACTCACCAGCTCTGCCCATCCTGCATAACTGTGGAGTACCTATTTTATCACAGCCACATTAAAAATGCATCAGGACATGCAGGAGAACCATATGTTGTTTAACAGAAAGGAAACAATCAATTAAACTGTTGCTAACCCAAAGGGAAAACCAAGCTATGCTATTCAATGTGAAAATAGTAGCACAAAGTCTAACCAAAAGAAAACAGCTAACAATAGGAAGGAAAAAAAAAAGGAAGCGAAAAAGTGGGAAAATAAGAGAGTAGCTGCAGCACGGTACAGTGATGACATCAGTGTAGAGAGATACTTGGAGCTGTGTAGGCCGAGCAGGTGTGGGATCAGCCCAAAAAGAAACTGGCAATAAAGCAATCAGTGGGAGCCCCAAAGAGCAGAATGACCGGGGCAGAGGGGGAAAAAAACGGACCTAGGAAGCCCAAGAGAAATCCGCTAGCAATGTGAGGACCCCGAGTGAAAAGACAATAGGTCCCATTTGGTGTGGTCATGTTAACCCGTGGACACAACTCCAAAAACAAAAGAAAGAAAATCCAAGTTTAGACATCCGGCAAATCGCTCAGCTAACAACCGACTGGCTCAATCTATCAGTTTCACTTATTAAACACAGATGAAGTGCTTCTGTTAAGTCTGCTAAGGATCCTACAGTATCCGCAGTTCACCAGACACAGTCGTGCTAGCTAACTTACCGGTGGCTAACCATAGTGCTGGCAACATTTACAGCTGCAAGGAGTTTCATTAAGACCCTCATTTTTTTCAGTGATTGTGCTTCGTGTGGGACACCATTTGCACTCCAGTTCTTTGTCTGTCTGTGCCACATCAAAAATTATTTCACTTGTTTGTGAGGCTAGCGTTGCAGTTCCTGTGTTTTTGTTTTGTTTTGCTTTTTTGTTTGTTTTTTTACCTTGCGTCTCCTGGTCTCAGCAGTACCACTCCAAACAAAGCACTGGTATATGACTCGAAGATTTTGTTTCCAATTATCCACCTTATAACCGTTCACATGGGAGCACCCGGCCGGACTCATGACAGACAAAACATTCAGTATGGGTTTTTAGGTGACAATGAAAAGTCTCCTGGATTATTCACTTAGCTAGGCTAGCTAGCACGAACTGTCTGTCCAGAAATGGTTTCCGTTTGGAAATGGGACAATCGATGTAGTATCCAAAAATGCTCCTCGGGCATCTGACAAACACGGTCTCTGATTAACTAGCTCTAAATCTTTTCATGTAGTCATCAAACAGAATTATCACTTCACTAAAATTTCTGTTCCCCTTGCTGTTTTGACAGTTGGCTTTTCGTTTAGCTCCACTTCCACTCTCACGATTAGTTAGCTTTCTTTCTCTAGTTAGCCTGCTAACACTCAACTACAGCTTCACAATGCCCGCCCAGCGTGCGCTATGATTTGCCACAAAAAGAGCTACGTCACTACGTTCGTTTTGGCGCTCGTTGTGTGTGCTTGATTTTTAATCCAGCGTGTTCCGCGTTCCTTTAAATTCGTCAATGACGCTGCTTTGACACAAACGCCTCCCATTCAGGATAACCTGGAGTATATAACCGATCCAAATTTTACAAGAACGTTGTTCTGAATGGTGCAAACTACATCCTTGGGTGCAAGAGGTTTGTTGCTTCTGAAATAAGCAATAATAATAATAACAAGCTTATTGACGCTGCCCTGTATTATCTCAGGCTCTGTTAGAGACTATTCTAAAAAGATGCCTTCTTTCTTATGTATTCACTCTTTATTCACGTAAACATTTCAGTTTATTTTTGCATTTTAGTTGAGTGTGAGACATATCTAATAATGTAAACTGAGATTTTTTTTTCTTTGAACATGTGCAAAAGTCCCCAACACATATTTGAAGGTATATTCCTAATTATAGTGTAACCCTTTTAAATTAACCAATTAAAGCCTACCATCTAGTGGATAAATTGTGTATAGGCCGTGGTCATTGGCATAAAGCACACAAGGAAATTTCAAAATGATTCTGTTGAGATGACAGACATGGAGGTAAAACAGTTGGGGATAAAATATTTATGGAAGTGTGCTCAAGACTGCAAAGATAATGTTTAAATGTAGCACTTTAATTTAGAATGAAAATGGCACACTTTTTCTCAGCATTTAAAGCCCTGATCCAAGTCCCAAGACTTGAACATTTCATGCACTTGAACACAATTGTAAGGTGAGCTCAAGCAACCAACAGGATCCAAAGGACTTGTGGTCAACCACCACTGCCGGAGGCACCACAATTCCTTCTCATGTGTTAGTCATGCAAGGGGGGACTTAATTCCCAATATTAGGCAGGTGGCTTAGTGGATAGTACTTGTGATTTATGATCTGATCATACTTGTGCTATATTTAGGAAAGGTGGTGGAGAAAGTTGTGAATGGGTATATCTGCACCTGAATTTATGGCAACCCAAATCAAGCAGCTGGTCTCAATACAGGCCTACTCCATCACACTGATTACTTATATATTATGAAGACCAAATTCTGTTTGGGTCTGGGTTGCATGATTTATATTCATGATTTAGTTGTTAAAATTTATGAGATGGTAGAGAAAAGAACAGAACAGATCTTTTTTTTATTATTGTTGTTGCTTAATAAATAAATAAAATGTTACTTCCTTTAATTTTTCACTTGGAGGCAGTGTTGTTCAGTTTCTCACAATGAAACCCATAAGTATGGATTTCATCCATCCATCCGTTCTCTTCCACATATCCTTTTCAGGGTCACGGGGGGCTGGAGCTTATCCCATCTGGTGTATGGTGAGAGTGAGAGTATATCCTGTACTGGTCACCAGTCTGTTGCAGGGTAAACACAGAGAAAGAGACAACCATTCACACTCACATTCACACCTATGGGCAATTTAGAATCACCAATTAACCTAACCCCACAATTTGCATGTCTTTGGAGTGTGGAAGCAAACCAGAGTACCCTTAGAAAACCCACACAGACAAGGGGAGAACATGCAAACGTTTGAGCTGTAAATTATGTGCATGCAATGACAGCGCATTGACTGAATCCAGAAAGAAAAGTTTTTGAAATTGCATCTACTTTTCTTAAGACATTTTGTAAACTGTGAATATTTTCTGAATTCATGTTATAAACTATTTATTAGTCAAAGAAAATATTATATTGAGGTGAACACCCCTGTGACTGTGCTTTTCTATCACTTTTTGGTGAACAGCTGGGAAACTGACCCTTCGGGCCTGTTTTAAGCTTCAGTTACCTGCTCTTTTAAGGAAATAACAGTTCGGATGATGCCATTTATCGTGCATTAAATAAAGAAATATTTTGTTACTGTCTAATACTGGGACAAGCCAAGGGCATATTGGTGGATATTTGGTGGATTTTTCATTGATATATAACAAACAAGCAAAAGGATAGCAGGTTCATACTTCACTATTATTTCCTTGGAGTCGTGTAGTGTTTATTTACACTGCAAGACATTTATTCTTGATGATGATGATGATGATGATGATGATGAGGATGAGGATGAGGATGATTGGCTCCACAGTCTTGTGATTTGAGTTGAGACCAGAGGAAAACACAGATCCCTTCGGGGTTTGGTCAGGAAGGACATCCAGTGAAAAAATCTGCCAAATCAAGCAAAACTAACTGTTGTTGTGTCTCCTTGGAAATAAGGGAGCAGCTGAAATCAGCTTTCTATCACTATCATTTATCAGTTATCCAGGTATGCAGAATTAAGTGAAAGTATAAGGTGAACAGTATAAATCACATTAGTATAATATTCACATTTATGACATTTAACAGTCTTACCAGTTTAGGTCACCCCACTCAACAAGTTCAGCTTTTATCTTGAAAACAGTCATAGCATCTTTGTTTTTCCTGCAGTGCCCACCTGATTTAATTTAACAAGCAATAACTATACTGTTTGTTCAAACCTTACTTGAGTCCTTTGTAGCAATAATACCATCTGTGATGCAATTATGGAAACCAGAGAAGCCTGTTATGAACCAAGAGATCATCAGTGCTTCATGGAACTGAGCCTCATAGCTTTCCTGGAAGTAAGAGACAATGAGTATGAACTTGTTTTAGTTACAATCGAGCCATTACACAACCTGTTCTGAGTAAAATGAATGGAGGAATCAGTTAACAGTTGCATCCACTTATTCTATTATTTGCTTTAATGTGGTGTATACAATGTCATCTTTTGGACAAACCAATTGCAGACATGAGGGGGAGGGGGCATGCACTTTGTCACTGGCTGTGACAAAGTGCATGTGATGGCATAAAGGCCATAGAGGTTGACTATCAGTAGACACTTGTCTTGACCCCTGATCTATTTCCCTCATGCAGACATCCTCAAGTATCCATGTCTGTGAAGCAGTGTTTATTAAATGAAATGCAAATTTGGAATGGATTATGACCAGCAGCTGACTGGCCTTCTCTTTGGTGCACATAAAGACACTTTGTCAGAGCATCTTTCCAAGAAGCTTTTATGAAACCAGAGTTCACATGACTGGAACAAATTATTTGTCAAATGAAAACTTTGTTTTGCACTAAGTCCAAATAATACAAGAAAAGCTAAATTTTTGGGGAGGGAAGATATTGATTTTAATGATGCACAGCTTCAGTGAATGACTGTGTCCTTCATATAGAGATGCATGCTAAGATTAGACCATAGATTAGCAGACACGACATCTGCATCCTGTCAGAGATGCTGGGAGGTGACACATCTGTTGGAAACTGTCAGCTGCCCATTCACGTCATTACAGGGGCTGGGTGGGGAAAGGCAAGCCACTCTGGGACTGCTATGGAGAGCTTCAGTTGGAAGTGTACTAGAGTCACCCAGGCTTAAAAAGTTATTTAGAACTCCCTTGATAGTCATAAAGCTCAAGTTTACTCGGGGCTCCACACGCGATATTTTTCCAGTGAATATTTTGTTTTTTTTCTGGAGTTTATACATGGGACTCCATGTTCAGAGCTAGAAACTGAATAAGTCAGAGTTTGTGATGCAGTAGGATGAAACAAATACTTCTCAAGAAATTTCAAGAAAGAAATTAAATTGAAGTTTTGTGTAATTATAATAATAATAAGCAAACAGAAGAACAACTAAGAGTTATTCATATTAAAATGTCAGTAACCCATTTCCAATTTTTAGTGAATAGAGGATTGGGTTGAAAGTAATGTTTAGAGCTCAAAGAACATACCTGACAGCATTTACACATCATCATTGCTACATTACTACCTATAATATTTTCCAAGACTTTAAATACCGTCACTCTTTAACACCTCTGCAAGCATTCAGTCACTTAGCCTGAAAGTAGAGCCACTGACATTTTCACTAAATATTACATAAGCATAAACAGCACACAGAAACATTGTTGCCTCACAGCAAGAATGTCCTGGATTTGAATCCACTGGATCCATTGCAAACTCCGTCTTTCCGTGTGGAGTTTGCATGTTCTCTCTATGTTCATGTGGCTTCTTTCTGGGTTTCCATGGCATTCCAGCAAACACATGTGTGGAGTGAGGTTAATTGGTGATTCTAAACTGGCCAAACTGGTTATCTGTCTCTATGTGTTAGCCCTGCAGTGGAGTACCGACCTATACCCTGCCTTTCACCCTGTGAGAGCTGGGATAGCTCCAGAACATATTTAAAATGCTTAAATTCAGAATGCATTTCATATTTTCAACTTTATATTTTAACTCTCCTTACTTTTTCTCAATGAACAGTCACTCAAGTATCAAAAACAGATGATGTCACCGATGTCAAAGAAGCCTAAAAACAAACTACGTCAAAAACCATAAACGTCAAAAAAATGTTCAGTTAAATGAAAGTCAATGAACTAAACTCTTGTGCTCATATGATAATGGGACATTTATTCTCTTGAGTGTCTAATGTAGCTTTCAGAATTTTTTTTGTCTAAAATTTTTTGAAAGAGTAGTTGTTAAACAGCTAACTGATTACATGCAGAGGAATGGGTTATTTGAAACGTTTTAGTCAGAATTGATCACGGTACAGAAACAGCATTAGTGAAGGAATGATCTTCTTATGCCCTCTGACCGTGGACTCATCTCTGTGTCCTGTAGGACCTCAGTGCAGCTTTTAACACTGCTGGCTGTAATATTTTATTAGAGAGATTAGAACATGTCGTAGGTAAAGGTACTGTGCTACAGTGGTTTGAATCATATTTCTTTAATAGACTCCAGTTTGTTTGTGTAAATGGGGAGTCTTCTTCACACACCGAGGTTAATTATGGTGCTCCACTGGGTTCTATGCTAGGACCAATTCTGTTTACACTATACATGCTTCCCTTAGGCAGTATTATTAGAAAGCATTGCATACAATTTCACGGCTATGCAGATGATGCCCATCTTTATCTTTCCACGAAGACAAATGACAGACATCAATTAGTTAACTTGCAAAAATGTCTTAAAGACATAAAGGCCTGGATGACCTCTAATTTCCTGCTTCTAAGATAAAGCTTAAGTTCTTGTGCTCAGCCCCACAAACCTAGAAACATAGTGTCCAACCAGATACTTACTATGGATGGCATTACCTTGGCCTCCAGTAACCACTGGGTAACTACTCTTCAGTGGCTCCCTGTTAAACCCATCATTGAATTTAAAATTGCTCTTCTTACATATGAGTCCTTGAATAATCACCCCCCCCCCTCTCTATTGTTAAGATTAAGCTTAAAACTTTCATTTTTGGTCAAGCTTATAGGGCTGGATCAGATGACCCTGATCTATCCCTTAGTTACATCGCAGAAAGGCCTCATTGAACTGAACTGAATACAGTGCATGCTAGCCTTTAATATAGTTTAAGATATGTCTAATAATGCTGGGTCAAGAATGACCTACTTTTTAGAATTTATAAATATGAGGTGTCAGAGCTTTCCCAATGACCGAAATGGTAAAACACTTGGGCAACATAATGCCCTACAAACTCAAATCTAGGTCACCTATACAAACTGCTGTAGGTTTCAGCAGTATGTAACACTAAGTCACACTGGAAAATAGTGTGAAGACCGAGCTTCTGGTCAGATCATCATTGCTGCCACACAGTGTGAGACATGAGAGAAAACGTTTCCTCAGCTGCACATCTAAATGTGAAGTTAAATCTCAATAAAGCTGCCATTAAATATTCATTGGCTGTGTCACAGAGGTTGTCTCATTGCTGTGGTGGCTGATGAGAACGTTTCCTTATAGTGTTTACTAGGTGTGAGTAATGAGTGTGCCAGACACGGACAGGGGTGGGGGTGGGGGGTGGGGGATAAGTGGCTGAATTTATGCTTTGATGAAAACAAATAGCTGTGAAAAAAATATAGGTCAGCATGGTGTAGAAGATCAAAAGATAAAATTAAATCTATATAATATAACCAGCGGAAGGAAAGATTAGAAAACCTGTGTTCTAAAAGAAAACATGCGTTATTTATAGATTACTTAAATACATCTGAGCACAAATCATGATCTGTGAAGTTGTTTAACAAGGGCCACTATTAACCCACTCTTATCATTACTCAAAAACTAGGTGAGCCTCTTACGAAATCATTCAAGATGTCTGGTTTGTCACAGGTCATTAGCCAATGAGGCTAATGACAAACACAGAGGACAAAGACCTGTTGGTGACTGATATCCCAGGAATATAGGTCAGTGGAAGGGAAGAAGCCAAGATCAAATTTATATTTGCACAGCCACGACATTGCTGTGATTTGTTGCTCAGAAAATCGTTTTAAATGTATTGATTCCATCATGTTTTGCCAGGTTTAGTTAATCCCACGCTTTTAATCTAGTTATTATCCATAACTTGAATACATCAGTTATCCATAGAATAGAATAGTCCATTTTTGTGCATGTCATTGTTTACACAGGTTGGCCTGCTTCATTCAACATACATGACATGTATCAGACTTGTAGGCATAATAGATTGCATTTGCTAAAGATTAAGATGTTTTAGGTTGCTAGGTAGTGGGATCTGAAACTAATTGCAGGTCAGCTTTGTTTGATCTGTGCATTAATAGACTGTCTGGAGCCTCTTTTGGTGTGACTGTGAGCTATCAAAGGCTTCATTCAAAATGAAAAGTATCTGGGGAAAACGCTTAACATTAATAACAGGGAAAACCTAGGTTTCTTAGCTTTCACTTAAAAAGTAATAGACTTTCTTAAAAGAGAAACAAGATTAATATTCTCTTTCTCCATTCAAGAACATTTGACACATATAGATCCTATAATTTGCTTACTTGAGAGTAAGCATGGTAGGGGTGATACTTTTACTTTTTAAATATACATGAAAAAAAAATTCCCCAATCACCCTGTGGGCAGTCTTTGCCCTCCAAGCTTGTGTTCTCTACCAGAGACCTGATACAGTAGCCTGAGGGTTCTGCACAGTCCTGGGATTGCGCTCTTCTGGGCAGAGACCTTGGATGTTGCTCTTGGAATCTGCTGTAGCCATTCTCCCAATTTGGGGACAACTGCCCCAAGTGTTCCAGTTACCACTGTTGCCTTCACCTTCCACATCCTCTCTAGCAGTAGACTCCAGCCACTATCGATCTTGTGCTCAGAGCGTGTTCCTGTGCTGCCATGATCAGTGCCTCTGTGCTGTCTGTCAGTCCAGCTTTGTCCAGCCATTGGTAGGATTTTTCTATATCAGCAACTTCTTCAATCTTCAACCATGTATATAAATAATCTGTGATGTTACTTTGGCAAAAGTGATGCTGCCATACTTTCTCCTACAGCTCTATTCAGTCTATGCCAAATTTCTTTTGTATTTTAATAATTCATTAGGTGCTCAAAAGGTGTCCTAACTCAGCAAAGGAGATTTCAATTTCAGTTGTGCTTTTTTCCAGTTGCATAGATATGGACAAGTGACCTTGTTTAGATGGTTTGAATGTGATTCACTTGACCTGTGTAGTCTGTGTGTTCATTCATTCATTCTTCTTATTGTTGCTGTTTCTTCAACTTTATCTTTCATTGTTCTACTCAGGCAGCATAAATAGACACCAAAAAAAAGTGTGTTACATACTTATAGCAACAATGTATCAATACAATCCATACAAAAAAAATCAAACGAACAGAAAATAAATATTTATTTTGTTTTTTTCATTTTGTATGCAGTGATGTCATCAGATTTGTTCGTGACGTAAACAACCTGCGTCGGATAGAGAGATGGCGACAGCTCAGCCAATGCTCGAGAAAGACAGCGATGATTGCTCTTTGCTTCCTTTAGTTCACGATATTATAAAATGGTAAGCGTATTGACTGTTTCGTGTGCTTTGTCATCACACGTTGCAAGTACGAGGCAACCTCTGCGTGTGTCAGTGTCGCTTGGTGGTGTGTGTTAGCTGAAGCTAATCTCGATAGCTGAAAACGTCCCGATTAATGTCAGCAGTAACATAACTCTTCTTTGTCCTTGTTTTCGTTTGTTCAAAGCATGGACAAAGACAACCAGGATGTCCTCCAAGACCTTGCTAAACTGAAGGCGAAGATCCAGGAGGCTCGGGAGCAGATCTCCAACATGCCTGGAATAGACAGCAGTCCGCAAGAGCAGCAGCTACAGCTGGCCACGCTGCGGGAGCAGGTCCGCACCAAGAACCAGCTGCTGCAGAAATACAAGAGTCTGTGCATGTTTGATGTGCCAAAAGCATCATGAAACTAAAGGCTTCATATCTGAACTGCATAGAGCAATAGAATGGATAAGGGAGGAGGTGTGATTCAAGAACACGGGATGGACGTTTAAATGATGAAGGGCCTGTTTTCCTTCAGTTGTGACGGGCTGCAACATGTTTTTGGAACCTCTTTGTTTTTGTGTTGCCAGAGTGCAAATTTGGTTATATAGTATTTGTATTAAATGGGGATTTTCACTCCTTATTGTCCTGCAATATTGATACTTTGTAATAAATGGTTTCATATGAGATTCATCGTATGCCTCCATCATTAAGTTACTGTAAGAAGGAATTTAGGGTCATTCTGAATAAATATGATTGAGACAGTAAAAGTGCTTAAACTGTGAGGAGCTTTAAAGGGTTTCCTGTGACTTTAACACATGTATGCATATGAAGTGACACAGTGAACAGGTTCTGAATTTTCACAGATGGAGGATGTTTGAGGGAAATTACTCACTGAAATGTGTGTGAGAGTGAGCATTTTAAGCTGTGCAGTACTTGATGCAACTTCTTTGAGATTTGCTTAAAATGAAAAAGAAGGGGAAGACAGATTAGAAAAGTAACAAGTTTTATTTTTTATGCAAAACAGAATAAACAATAAATACACATTTAGAATCAAATTTGATCATAATGCAACACAAAAGTTCCACTATGCTTGAAAAAGCACAGTGAAGTGTAAACAGTGTAAAATAGAGAGGGATTTACAGCATTTTCAGAGCATCTACTGTACTACACAGAGATATATGAGCTGAGCTATTTCACAAGTCTCAGCCCAGGTTGCACCACTGTGTCACAGTTTATGGGCTTACGTATTCCTTGTCAGTAAACTGGCTATCCACCACGGCTCCTAACTCTCACAGAAAAGTCTCTTGCAAACTGGCAAATAAACTGTCAGCATATGATGCAGCCTTTCTCTTTGGCCTGGCTGCCCCCTACAGCTTTCTCCTTTATATACATCAAGTCACTGTGCACGCTTGGTCTCCGTGCAAACGGCGCCACTACTCCATATGCGTTCCCGTCTTTGCACTTCTTGCTCCTGAATGATTTTCTGTGGAGAACTTCGCAGTACTGGAGGGAAACTTTGCAGTGTCGGTCGGGGCTCATTTCGTTTGGCAGCTTTGCCATAGTAAAGAGAGTCTGAAACATTTGGTCCACGTTGGTGTTTTTCTTTGCTGAGATTTCAAAGTATGCGCAATGTTCGTCTCCACCAACCAGCTGCTCAACCTCATCCTCTTGCACCTCACGGTAAAAGTCTCTGTCACACTTGTTGCCGCAGATGACAACCGGGACGTCCACGTTCTCCTTGGTTTTGTTTCGTAGGCAGGACTTAGTCTCATATATCTGGCGCTTCAGGCGCTGCACTTCTTGGAAAGAGTCTCGGTTATCAAGACTGAAAACCAAGATGAACACATCACCTGGAAAACACAAGAGAAGATACTTTTAATACCAAATACAAATATTTTTTTGTGACCAATTAGATGCATGATAAAGGCTTCAAGTGTTTGCAAAACTCAACTCACCAGTAAGAATTGAAAGCCTCCTCATTGCGGGGAACGGATGGTTCCCAGACGTGTCCAGAATGTCCAGCTGGTAAACGTCTCCCCTGATGCTGTAGAATTTCCTGTGAAAGTCCTCGATAGTGGGCGTGTACTGGTCATCAAACCTCTCGTTGAGAAATCGAGAAATGATGGCCGTCTTTCCAACTTTAGTGGAGCCCAGAATCACCATCCTGTGGCAATTCTTGGCCGGTATGTCGAACTCGTTTTCGGATGGTGACATTTTCTTAATCATGATTGCAGCAGATGCACCGGCTGGTGGATGGTGCTCTGTCAGAGGGATATTTCAAACTCCTGTCAGTGATGTGAGGGGTCTAACCTCGCTCTCAGTCTGAAGCCAGAGGAGATCAGGCTGAGAATTTATGGAAAATGTTTGCCGCGCCTCCAGTGCGTCATGCGTCACCCTGCAGCTCTCAGAGCTGGAGCAAGACTTGGAATTAGTGCGGTTTTTTTCTGTGCGTCAGCCCTTTCGGCTTCTCATCAAAAGAAAACTGGAAAGACACGAGTTTGTTTTCAGATGTAACGTTTAACTGTTTTAAAAGCGGGCCATCAAATGTTCGTAAAAAACTGCTTCAAAGTAAATGCTCACTTTTTTTCTTCTAATTTTTTAAACTGTAAATGACAATTTTATTATTTACAAATAATAATAATAATTACACTTTGTGCATTATAATGAGACATAGGACTGCAATGACGTTGAAAGCATAATTTCTCATGAGTATCCAACCACACAGCACAGACTCAGAAGTCAAATTTTCTTGCAAACAGAAGCTTTAGTTCTCCTTTACCAGCGATGAATACACAGACCGTCTGTCAGGAGGAAACAGTCGGAACAAGGTTTAGGGAAACTGAGGGGGGCGCAGTGGTACACGCTTAGCTGGGCTTTCTGGATTTTGATTTTAATCATTATATTCGTCCACATGAACCGACTTATGAGTTCGCCCATTTAGAAGCTATACTATGGAAAACACTTGTTCATTTGTGTTGTTGCATATTATGTATCCTCGTAAATGCAAGTAATCTAGGCTACATAAAACATTTTATATACACATCACAGAAGTAGGCTACAGCTGCATGTAACTGGTGCACCATGAACATTAGCCTGTGTGAGCCCTCCAATTTCTATTGATTTTCTACTATGTATTAATCGAAGCAGCCCAAGATAGAGCCCTCAGTTTGTGACTCAGACTCTGCTCATCCACTTTGCCAGTTTAACCACTTATCACCTTTCACTTGTCTTCTCACCCAGGAATCAGGGTGCTGAGGGTTCAAGAAAGAAAGAAAGAAAGTGTTTAGTGTTATTTGGCATTACTTATATTACCAAATGTGTGACTAGAACAGGATATTTATTTTGTACACATTTTTTCTCTGTAATTTTTCCGATTTGTGACAGAGAGTTGGTATAATTTCTAAATGTTGCTTTTTTTTTATTAAGCATGCACTGTTTTTTTGTATATTTTTTTTCAAATAATAGCTTAAAAAGTTAAAGTTGAAGAGACTTTAAAATTTGCAAATTACAAACAAATGATGTGCAAAACCTTTGCCCAATACTCCAAATGTCCTAGAAATAATAAATAATATTATACCTTCTATGCACATGTCTGGATATTTACCTTCATTTCATGTGAATCCTAAAACTTCTACTGATGACCTTTGTTAGCGTTCTGTGGGGTAGCAGGAATGAAATCAGATAGGTGTACTTAAGCCTGATGGTCCACTGCTGGTTTGTGTAACCAGGCTGCAGTGAACACTGCTACAGCCTTGACTACTGGTCAGTAATTAAGCCAGTGTGTTCCCAGTGATGTGTATAACATGACACGTGACTAATGGATCATCCGGGATTAGACTGCAATAAAAGTGCCTGCATGAAAAAAGTATATAAATATTCTTGTTCACAGGGGATTATTCTCACTTCTCTTCATTTGTTTTCAAGCATTCTGATTAAGTAGTTACAGTTGCCAGGAAATGTTTACATAATCCTAAAATTAGACGGTATCAAGTGCGGGTGTGTGTGTGTGTGTGTGTGTGTGTGTGTGTGTGTGTGTGTGGGGACGGGGCGATCTGAAATTTGATCAGCCCTGCTCATCCAGCTCAGAACACATTTCACTCAAAATGATGGTGGGTTTCTTCACACGAACTGTTTGCTTCAGGTCCTTCCACTTAATTTCTCTTGGATTGATGTCACAACTTCAGCTCAGCCATTTCGAAACATTATCTTTATTTGTCTTTGACTATCTGTTTGGGAAGTTTTTTTTCATCTTGCTTTATGACCCACTTTCTTGAGATCTGCTGATGGGTAGCTGTGTTCTTTGTAGCATCTTTGTAGCCCTGCCATGCACACCACTGATTTAAAGCGGCGAACGTGAGGACTAGCCTGTGTGAGACTCTGCTTAGATGTTACCCCGGGTCCCTGTGACCTCACAGACCAGGCCCTCTCAGTCACGTCTGGAGCACTATGTTCTTGATTTTTTTGTTCGTTTTGTACAGAGTTTGTACACAGTCTATTTGACTGTGAACCGATGTAGGTCAAATTTTTCAAAGGTCGGCAGATGTGTCTCCTGTTCATGTTGTGATATACTTACTCAAGCATTTGCTGATTATCAAACTTTGAAAGAGGTGTGTTTATTGTTGTTTTATTTTTATCCATTTTTGTTTGTCAGAGTGACAAACAAAAATAGATAAAAA
>VOQJ01005920.1:49163-76483 GCA_015052665.1 Apistogramma diplotaenia
TCTCTCCGAGATTTATCCTTTTTTTTTGGTAAGTGAGCGAACTTACAAATTCAACACAGGATCAAATAATTTTTTCCCTCACTGCATTTAGCCATAAGTGTTAATGTGGACATGGATGGATAAGACTTTAACACACACACTCAATGTTCTGGCCATCTTCTTTGTTTTTGTTTACACCTGTGCTGTCTAATTACCTCCCATTTGGACTCTGTATGATGCCATTTCACCAGCAAGTGAGAGGGTGAACATTAAGTAGCCAGCATGGATATTCCTACTGTTTGGCTAATAAGGCATATATGCATGTTCTTTTCAAATAATTACATAGGCATTATGCGCAGGCATGCATATTGGTCTTCAAGTTGGACACAGTTCAACCCTCTAAATGAGCTCCGATATGTGTGTGTATGTGTGTGTGTGTCTGTGTCTCTCTTTGTGTTTGATTATAAGTATAAACAGGAAGGCATCAAAAGCATCACGAAGCTCACATAAATTAAAACACACACTACACACTAATTTGAAACGTGCCTTGCATTTATTTTCTCAGAAAAACTTGAATATTTGTTGCAACGGCTGCAAAGTTATTTCAGAGTTTGATGTTACTTCACATTGTGATGTAAAGTCAGAAACACAGGAACCTTAAGAGAAAGGGCACCAGAGAGGTGAACAGTTAAAACATGCAATGAAAACAACATCTTGACCTCACAGGAAAAAGCCTGTGGTTTCATTGTGGCTGATTTATTTGAGATAAATGACCAATCTGAAATGATCCCCACATCATGGAAAAAGAAAAGCCACCTCTGAAGTATAAGTAATCCCAGTTGATTGTGGAAGGATACAAAACTGGATTTCCTAAACCCCTTTAGAAGGTTTCGAGCTCAGCAGGCTAATGAAAAGAGGATATACAGTGCTTTCTTGTACTGCATGCCCCAGTGCTTATGAGACTAACACAACAAATTATTTTTAAAAAAGCCATTATTTAAATCATCAACACAGTTTTGATCCATTTCATTTAATATGATGCTTATTGCGTCTTGTGATGATTATGATTGTGATCATGATTTCATTTTAAATATTTGTCCATTGTGGTAAAATAGCAAAAACAACAAAACTATGCAATTCAAACACAAAGGTCCTCTTCAAGCAGTCTCCTCTCAACAGTGGATGATGAAATACTGGATTTGGTACTTGAACTCTGGGAAGCACTGAATGGCTATAAATTGGACTTATCTTCTGCAGCAGAGATAATCCTTAGTCTTGCTTTCCTGGGGCCTTCCTCATTAAACTGTACAGTGTATAGTAGTGCACTTGCAGTAAATCTTCAAAGTAAAGAATGAGTATATGTCCAGATTTTTGAATGGTATTACAGCTAACATTGAATGTGTTTCACAAGAGTGTTTTATTTTAAGTAACACTACAATGCAAAACATGAAAAGAACATTGAAAAGAAAGTGCATATATTTTTGTATAGCTCATTTTACTGAAACATAACATATTTTATTTGAATCACATCTTTATAAGTCAGAGTTGAAAGAATGAGTGTAACTTCAGTGGCTTCTGACAGCAGGTCAATGAGAGCATGAAGGGTTACAGGAAGGCTTACCCTCAGTGCTCAGCTGCAGGCCAGCTAATTAGCCCACAGCATGAGAAGTTTGTCTCTTGCTGTGCACAACCAGACCTCTCACCTTTGTACCTCCTTTATTCCAGCAGCAATGGCAGGCTTCCAGAGAATGAAAATTGAATCCACACAATGCCATTCAGAAAATAGTTTCATGTTTTTGTTCATACAGTGCTTAGAGTATTTGCATGCTCCATGCGAACAGAATGAAATTTCATTTACAGGTAAAAATCCTGCAATAATACAGCAAAAACCCAACAATCAAAATGATCTCCTATGAGGAAACACTTGGCTACAGTGGGAAGGAATAACTCCCACTGCCTCTGCCACGACTGGTTTGGGCTGAGGGGAGAGAGACAGGGCACTTACACAAGACACACTGTGAAAGCTGGGTATCATCTGCATAACAATGAAAATTGATGCAATGTTGTCTAATAACAATGCCTAAGGGAAGCATGTATACATATTAAACAAATATGTAGGTCTCCATTTTTGCAATTGTGCAATATTTCTAAAATTAGAACCATCCCATCTCAGAGTGATGCTGAGAACCTAATTCATGCATTTATTACATCTAGGCTGGACTATTGTACTTCATTATGATCAGGTTATCCTAAAAGCTCCCTGAAAGGCCTTCAGCTCATCCAAAATGCTGAGAGCACTTCGCTCTCAGACTGCATGCTTACCTGGGGTTCCTAGGATATTTAAAAGTACTGTATAATGGCAGGCAGAGTCTCTGGTCTCTACTTTTAAGATTAGGCTTAAAACTTTCCTTTATGATAACGCTTATAGTTAGAGCTGGATCAGGTGACTCTGAACCCTCCCTTAGTTATGCTGCAATAGTCCTAAGCTGCTGGGGGGGTTCCCATGATGCACTGAATATTTCCTTTCATTCATCTCTTTTTACTATGCATTTAATCATTAGTTATTATTAATCTCTGGCTATTTTGGTCCTGTCTGTATTGCTCCTCAACCCCAACCGGTCGAGGCCGATGGCTGCTCCTCCCTGAGCCTGGTTCTGCTGGAGGTTTCTTCCTGTTAAAAGGGAGTTTTTCTTTCTCATTGTCACCGAGTGCTTTAATTGAATTGAATTGATGGGCATATCTGTGTTCAAATAAAACAATGTTTTAATTAGTGTGCCTTGGACAAGATGTGTGATGTAGGAAACTTTTAATAACTCATTTAAAATGTTAGCAAAGAAAGGCTTGATGATGAAGAAAGGATGTCAGCTCCTACCATGCCTTGTTTAAAACAGCAAGCAAGTTGAACAGGTGCAGGCTCAACCAGCACTTTCACATTAGCATCTATGAAATATAATTTGGTTGGATGACTGTATTAATTTCCCCGTAGATGTCGACAGTTGACCAGTGCCCAAGCCTTTTAATTCAACTGTGGTTTCCTTTGCTATTAATAAATCAAGGGGCAGAATGGTGCAGTCAGCGGCAGTTCTCTGGAAGTGTTTCTGAGGTCATTAAAAAACATTTTTTTCAGAGACATGTGGTGCTCACAGAAAATCTGATGCTGGAGATGATTATAAAGCAGACCTTTTTAAATGGAGCTTATCTTTAAACATCTGCAGCAACAATATTGATCCATATTGATCACTATTTGCCATAACTCATGTACAGATGATGAATGTTTTTCTGCAGAAAAAGTACTTTTAATTTTGTATTTTGTATTTTATTGCTATTACTTGACAAATGGTTCTATGAAATTCATCCAGCAGTCATCGTTGTCAGCTAATGGTGATTCTTTAGTCAGGAAGGGTTTGCAGAAAAGTAAAGATGCCATGCAGAGTGCAGCATATACAAGAGAATAAGACAGGCAGCACAGTTTTAATCAGTGCAGTTTGTCCTGCTAAAAAATAAAATTAATAATGACAGTGATTGAAATTTGCTGCAGTGAACACAACCAGCCTACTTCTGTATTTTGTTTATTTATTTTTTTGTGAGAAACACCTTTGAAAACATCTTGTGAAATACATCTTTCTGCCAGTCCTGGTAGCCCTAGTTGATCACAGTGGGGTCCCAATTTTGCTGTATCAGTGTGGTAGTATCGTGTTTCACAAACTGTTTTTGATGTCCCTAACAAAGGAAGGGGCATACTGTGCTGGAGCAGAAAAAAGGTTGAGCAACATTAATTATTGTAATGAGCCAGTGACTAAAATAAACAGCAGTGTTGGAAAATCAATAATGAATGCAAAAAGTGAGGTCTCAACTTTAACCAAATAATATTTGACTGATGTTCCATGTGGGTAGCAGATTGCCTTTGTTTAAAGTTGATATTTTTTCAAATGTATCAACAAATGCAAAAAATTTGTCTTCCTTGGAAAGATGAGCACATTTGTTTGATATGTTTCAGTTGTGAATGAAGCACAATAGACGCAGCAGATAAACTTGCCATGATAGGAAAAGCACAATTGTTGCTAAAAATATTTATAGCAACTCCATTCTAGGCTAAGTGTCCTCATGACTGTGTAACTGAGCCAGCATGCGCAATACCAGAGCCCTGAAGCTGAAATAGCTTATCTGACATCAGGAATCATAATTTGTTAAACTATATCAATACATGTTAAAATATCTGTGCCTGAGAGCAGACAAAGGTGGAGATTTAAAGCCCAGTGTAAATATGGGAAACTGCTCTAGGAAAATAAATTAAAATATTCTTTATTTATCCAAGCAACTATTGTTTAGAGCCTAAATTCTTTCTTTAAAAAAAGAAGAATAAAGTATGGCACAAGGCCATGCTGCACTGGAACCTTGATTCTGAAAGTGTGCAGTGAGTGAAATGAAACACACATTTGCTAAGAAAATGATAATGAACGTTCAGTCAGGCAGTCGCAACTTTACACACTCAGTATTTTAGGAGTGGACAATTCATTTTCCCAAAGGCCCACATGAGAAACTGGCACTGCTCCGAAGAGCCACACCAGTAAGTTTAATAAAAGACCAAAATTTGTATTGAATGTGGACCCCTTGGGAAGATTAATTGCCCACCACTGAAGAGCTATTATAGCTATTATAACTGCGAACGTGCAGACAATGTTAATATAGACACAGGTCCATTTTTAATAGAGCTGCGATAAGTTGAGTTTTTCACCGTGTTTGTCATATCAAGTTCATGATGTGAACCCAAATTGATTCTGAATTTTTTACCTTGGCGTTGGGGGGGAGACGAGGACAGTTCTGCTTGTCTGCCCTTCTCCTGTCACCTGATTCAGTCAGTCTAATGATAAAAACAAGGACAACTCTATATAGACAGCACTCGGATACACGTACAGTACCAGTTCATATGTGAATGTAGGGAGGGATTGCAGTGAGTAAATGGATATTTAAACTGATTAATTGGTGTGAAGAGCTAAAAATTATCTCATTGTCTCTGTGGAAATGACCAAAATAGCACTTCTTCTCATGTTTTTGTTGCTAAATTTGGCAACTCTGTCTGGTCCATGTAACGCAAGGTCATGTCCTGCAATCTGTGTGTCGGTGCCTAGCTGCAGCTCTTGAGCTCCGAAGAGCCATTACCAACAGCAGGAGCACACAGTGTGCTGAGAAAATGACAGACTCGGTCAATACTGGCTGCCTGTTAGCCTTGCTAATTATGTATAATTAACCCTCACTGCTTTGAGTGCTTTACAGGCACCATAACTCCAGAGACGAACGTAGTTGAGAAACTCATGTTCTGTAATGTGAGACTGGACTCAGAGTTGAGCAGGTACAAACATGCACAGTCGATTTACAGGACTCATGTACAGATGTGCATAGATTTTTGCATGAACTCATGCACACATGCAAATGCTGACCTTCACTGCACTCGCCTACCTGAGCTGTCACCTGAGCCCAAGAGCAATCTCATCTCGCTCTGCGTCATAGCAGCGCTTGTGTTCAGTCTACTCTTTGTATCTTGAACTGACCAACCATGTTTATGGAGCCTGATAGTGATCATCATCCCAAAGAGCAATCCCATGCACCCAGCTTTTCTCTGACCTCAGGGAACCAGTCTACTTAAGACTTACCTAGTACAACCTGTACTAGTTTGGATCTGGCTGACCTCTGTATTACCTAGAAATACTCTCTTGTGGCTACAATGAGAAGGATGTAACTCATTATGCTCAGAGTGGTATTTTACAATTTTCTTGACAGTACCTAAAGTACTTGGAAAATTAAATGGATGTCATCAGCTTATTAGAATATAGTCATGCCCATAAACCCCATGGAGCCGCATGTGTATGGAGCTACAGTTTTTATAATTTTCCACAAAAATACACTAGATAAATGTTTATACACTTAATTATTACTTGATTCCCTCTCACCTTTGAGTATACATAATTTTGGATTATGGAAAGCTACTGTAACAAGAGTGGCTATTTATTAAAATCTTACTAAAACTGCATCAAAAGGGGGGAAAGAATGAAAAGACAGTCACCTTATGACTGCAGAAACCCACCACTACAGGGGCTCTGGGAGCAAACTACCAAACTACACTGCAATACAAAGTAAAACACCACACTGAATCAATTTGTAACAAATTATATCACCAGAACAAGCACATGAACTCCCAGTATGCTGACTGCACTTGTGCCACAGCACTAGTAGGAAAGATGAAATTAATTAAAACAGATAAAATTAAGTAGTTTAAAAGGAGGAAAAAAACATTTTCACAGGACTTTATGTAGTGATCTCAAAACCTAAGAAAACCAGGATTTGAACTGGATCAGAATGGCATTCTGGGATTTTAACAGGCTGATAAGCAGGTGAATATTTACTGTGTGTTCATGTGCTTCTAGCTGATGGCATGGAGATACTTGCTCACTAATAAGAACAACCCACCCTGCTTCCTGCTCATCCTTGTGATGCATTCAAGGTGCAGTTGTGGTGTGTAAAGTTGTGGTGGCAGTTCTTCAGCTTCAAGGTAGCACTACAGAAAAGGAGCAAACATAAATGGAGTAATGTTTTTAACAATCTTGGAATTTTTTGGCAAAAATGGCTAAAAATACATTTTTAAGTTAAAAAAGCATGCAACATACTGCTCAGCAAGTGCAATTTTATAAACTGGAAGTTTAAATCTTACTAGTCACATCCTAATCATCATCATCATCATCATCATTTGTTTTTAAATCAGATATTGGATTCACACATGAAGTCTTGCTGAATCAAGTTTCTGTGAAACGTCTTGGAAAAATTAGCTGAAGTGTACTAATTTTGTGCTCTTCAAAGGTTGCATAAAAACATGTAGGCAGGTTATGGCAGGCTAAACTGGTTAGTTTGAAGTAGTGTGGTACAGTTTATAGTGAGGCACACATGGCTAGGTGCAGGGTGAGCTGTGGTTCATGTTAGGTTCATCAAGAGTAGCAGAGATCAATTGATGATCAAGGTGATGATGCTGATTAGATTCACAAACCAAATTATTGGCTTCGCATTGTCTAGGAGGTTGGTAATTAGCCATGTGACTCTGTGCCCTCCCTCTTGTTGAATTCAGTTGTCTAAATCCACAAAGAGCAGTAAATATCCAAGTAGCAGCACAGGTCAGCTGATCGACTAGTTCTTATACTGAACTTTTCTTCTCTACTTTGAGCGCACAAAGCACTTTATACAACACAGCAGCCAGGAATCAAACCACCCACCTTCCAATTAGTAGATGACCTGCACTACCTCCTGAGCCACAGCAACTCCACTTTGTAGTCTTTGTGATCACAGGTGATCACAAGGAAAAATCTACTGGAGCTCACAAAACTAATTATTATGTGATTTATTTCTAAGTAATTATTTTGCCCCATCTGTCAAATCCCGCTTTAACCCCTGACTACACATGATTTGAGCAGAAATAACTTGGAGCAATCACTGTATGATGTATGACTTTATCAGTCTCTTCAATCATTGCGGAGGAATTTTGAATATTTTTTACAGTGTTGGTTAATTTCATTTCACACAGGCCTGTGTTACTGCACAGCTATCTCCCCACAATATTATAATCAGAGTGAGGTCTGGACTGGGTTATTGCAGCACCTTGATTCTTTTCTTTAGCAGCCATTCTGTTAGGGATCTGTTGCTGTGCTCAGAATCATTGTCTTATTGCACTGCCAAGCTTTAGCTTTGGACCCATTTGGACCCATTTAGAATACTTTGGTGTACAAAGGAGTTTGTGTTTGACTCAGTGACTGCAAGATATCCAGATCCTGCAGCTGTAGAACAAATGCAAATCATCCCCTTCTGCCTCTGTGCTTAGCAGCTGCTCTGAGGTGTTTGGATTTGGATTTCCACCTAAAGAGCCACTGTGCATTTAGGCCAAACTTCTTTACTTTGGTCTTCTCTGCCAATTTGGACAATGTTTCAGATGTCTTTTGGTTTGTTCAGATGTAATTTTGCAAACCTGAGCCATGACGCTATGTTCCCGTTTCAGAGAAAGGGCTTTCTACTCTTCAACCCTTCCAAAAAAACCCTACTTGTTAGCCATACCTTTTTTTCTGATTGTTTAGTCATTAACTTTAACATGTTAACTGACACCTGTAGAGTTTGAGATGTAGCTCTTAGTTTTGCGTACTGGATCATCAGCTTATTGCCGCTACTTAATGTCTCTATTCCTATGGAAGTGATGAGGGTGTGCTGATTACTATCTGCTGAAAACTTTCTTTGTCACGTGTATTATATTACACTTTTTCTAGTATAACTGAATCAGAATAGAGTGTTGCTAATTAACTCTAAAGGGACTTTCTGTGTAAGACACTTGCATAAGACACCTGTGCGTCACTCTGTTTGCTTTCAGTAAACATGAAGCTCTCAGCAATGCTCTTTTCAAAGAAATCTGCAGGACTTAGAGTTAAAGTGCTTTTGTTTTTAGACCCCTCACATTCTTCAGTTTTCAGTTCGGTTTGGACTCGGATGCACCTACATGAAAACGGCATTTCAAAAAAATTGTTTGTTCTGTAATATTACGCAGTGTTCAGCCTGTGTCAGAGGAGCACTTCATAAAGACATGCATCACCTGACAAGCAATCAGGTGATGTCATGACAGGGGGTGATTTTTCAGTAATGCATTGTTCCTTCAGTGCGTTGCGTGATACCACCTTGTTGACCCTTTTACACACAGTACGGCATGTGGCTATTAAAAAATACTGGTTTGACTCACTGATTTACTTAAGGTCAGTCCTGCTATTTAATAGCCACCTTGTTTTTATGGATGTGGTCATTTTTATGGTTAAGAGTATTGCGTATGAGTAACATATGAACGAACGGGCACAGATTTGCAGCCTGCAGCAAAACATAGGCTTCCTCACTTTCAGTCACTCTGATATTTGCTGACAAGTCAAATTATTTAATGACACTCGTTAGTCCATGCATATTACATCAGAGGTCTAACAAGAGAAGAAAAAGGCTTGGTCTGTGCTAACTGATCTGTATTGGTTAGCGAAACTGAGAAAAACAAATCAGTGGATTAGATGAAGAGATACCGAAAGATCAGCAGAAAAAAAAAGAATACGCTTGATGTTGCACTTAAATGTGATTAGTCTTGCCATCCTGTAATAGCTAATCGGGTGTCGCACCTCCAGCCTCTTTTGATTTTCTTGAAGCCTTTGAAGATCAAAGAGGAGCAGAGTCTATGACATTTCCAATGTTTGCTTATTAGACACATTGAAAAGAAGATTACATAACTGTCAATACGACTGCAGCCTTTAATGCCGTAATGCAAAATTAAATATCACCCCCAGCAAGACAACTACAAAAATAGAATTGTTTTTTGAGCATTTGATGTGAAAATCAATATTCTTTCCTGCTCTGCGCCATACTAAAATGGCCCATTGATGTTTGTGTACCAATATTGCACATTAGCAGGTCTGATTTACAAATATACATATTACTGTTTATCCCAGTTTGAGTGCATGGTGTCTGAGCTGTAACAAAAATGAAAACTTCTTCCAGGGCTGTTATGTTTACTGCTACAAGTAGTGACGGACTTTTGCAAATCTGCAAAAGACCTTGAACTAGTTTTAAACTCTATCATCGCCAGATCCCCTGAATAAATAACAACTATTAGAAAATATTAATACAATCAGTGAGTTTAGAGTCTGCAGCATATTCGCATCCTACTCTAAATAAGCATTCAGATAAAAATGTCCTAATGTTTGTTCACGAGCCAAACTGCAGCCTTGTGACTGTTTTGAACCTAATTAGGCTGAATGTGCACACGATTCTCCACTGACTACAAAATATAGAAGAGAAACCACATTGAGCAACCCATTTTTATGCTTATGTATTTATTCCTGTCACAAGTTAAATTCGATTTTACATTTGGTAGTGTTGTTAACACTGACACGGACTAAAAAGTACAATGCAGCCCCTGGAACATACACCAGGCAGCCGCGAACACTGAGTTTCAGCTATGAATGCAGCAGCAACAGCTGGGAGGGAGGGTCGTTATCCAATACATGTCCTCCCTCTGTACAAGGACAAGGACACACACACCTGTCCTTATGTAGACCTCTGCTGGTGTATTTATTTTTGCTGGACCCAGTGACCCATTACATCTGCATATAGAAAAGTTCAGTAAAGTGCAAGAGGATTATTGTTTTTAGTATGCATTTCCATTATTAAAAACAGAAACATTACGTGAGTCAGGCTCCACCCTCCTGTTTCAGAAGCTTAAAAAGTGCTGAACAAATGTTTAATCCACCTGCTAAAAGCTGTTTTATTTATTAATAGGCTGTTTATTCCAACAACAATGTGACAGAAACACAAGTTTATAGTGTCTTCATTATCTGTCCATACAATAATTAATATCTGTCCTTTCACTCTTTGTCTCATTATTAAGCAGGTAAGTTACTTTGTATACTGTATAGCTCTCACATGAAAGCAAGTTTTAAATAGACAAGCAGTCGTCTTGACCATCACATTTTGTTCTTGCTTTCAGACGTGAAAAGCGCTGCGTTTCATCAGCTGTGTGGCAGTATCACAAGACCTTCATGCTAAGGCCATCACAGACAGACCATAATTAAAAGAGCAGAACATTATCCCAGGTGTTTAGCACGGCCTGGACCAAAAGTAAAACCTGTAGTGGAAAAGGTTAAGAGGAGAGGACGGCTAGATCTGGTTCCCTACACACACACACACACACACACACACACACGAGCTCGCACACAGGGCTACACACATACACACTGGACAAGCTGTTCCCTCCCCTGAATCAGAGAGCTAAACACAGTCTGATCTGTGAAGGTGCACGCGCTCCTGTTATGCACATCTTCTTTACACCGTGCTCAGTTATTTTTTTCTCTTGTCCTGTCTCCCAATCAGAACAGCCAACTCTCTCCCTCACACACACTCACACACAAAAAAAGGACACATACTGTTCTTGTTTGCATTGAACAGAGTCAGAATCAATTTTTTCCATTCTTTAGACCAGAGGAAGTGTCATCTTCCACTCACAATGCTGGACATCCATCTCCTTGGACTGCACAGTCAGGACTCTTAATCTCCATCAGTGACACGCAGCAACAGGTAATATCTTGACATTCTGACTTGTAATTTCCAATAGGCAGATCATGAAACAGATGACGAACCATATGTCTATGTATGAGAACATGTCGCACTGGGTGATCATGTTGAAACGTAGATGAGCTAGTGGTGGGTGGCATGGCTCAAAAAGCCTGCTTATGTCACATAACACACAGCTTTTGTTTCTGTTTAGCCTCATTTGTATGTACTGTATGTATGAACTGTGTCCAAACCTTTGCCTGGTACTGTACATAAATACAGTAGCAACCTCATGGCAAATAAAGCAAAGCAGATATTAGTAAAAAGAAAAGAGTAAAACACAAGGGAGTTTTTCCTTTCCACTGTCGCCAAGTGCTTGCTCATAGGGGGTCATTTTTGATTGTTGGGTTTATTATGTAATTATTGTAAGGTCTTTACCTTACAATAAAAAGAGCCTTGAGGTGACTATTTGTTGTGATTTGGCGCTGTATAAATAAAATTGAATTGAATTGAATTGAATGTTAAAACCAAGTATTTAAAAACAAGAATTTTTTCACATCCACATTTACAGGATCAACTCTGACAGGGAAAACATGTTTTTGTTTTTTGCAGCTCTTCTTCGTAGCAGAGGGATCAAGCCAATGCATCAAATTTGCTGGTATAAGAGCTCACTTCCTGTTTGGTGGCTCCAGCAGAGAAACATTTTGTGCCTCCTGGTGAGGGGCTGAGCTCCGTACCACACGTGAGGTGAGCCTCAATACATCTAGCCAGCATCGCTCAATGTCATAGATTAGCTAAGGCTCCTTATCCAGAGAGGTGAAATTCCATGTTTCTATAACCAGCTTTTCATAATTGGGGATCAGACTGACAATTTTACTTCAATTGCTTTATTTATATACCAACAACAGTTGCCTCGAGATGCTTCGTCATACACTATTAATAATCCACAGCGCTGTCAGTCTAGAGTCTCTAAAAACTATTATGTCTGTCACTCCACTGTGTGGCACCAAACAGTTTGCTGATGCCATAAAGCTGTTTGTGACTTTTGCAGTTGCCATATTGTCTAAATGTTATTTTCCTTGAAACTGCATATTTGATCTGTTGAGATGGTTCAGAGAAGCACCTGCTCAATAATCTCACCTGATCAGCGCTTGTAACCTGAGCTGACCTCAGCATCGTTTGACCTGTGATGGCAGTGTATTGAAAAACAAAGATTGCCACTATTCAATTTAATTGGGAAAAAACTGCAACCAACTTCCTAAATTATTCCTGCTTTTTTTTTTAATCTGTTGCTTCATAAAATTAAAAATTAGCTTTTTGTTTTTCCACAACAAGATATTTTTGCTTTGTTTTAGTTTATAATAAGCAAGTACAGGGTTTTAGTTACTAGCAATTCATTGAATTCTGTTTTATTTTATGTTTTTAACAGGTCTCCACAAGCACTCCTTGTTTTTGTTTGGTTCCTTGTTTTTTGGTAGCACTGTTAGATAGAAAATCCAAAATTCTGTGAAATTCACTATTACATACTTATGAAACAATGCAATTCAATTTGCCCGGCATATAAGTGAATGTATCCTCTGTTGGCACCTTCATGCACGCATGCCCAACCCTGCAGCATTTACAGAAATTATTAGGCAGTAGTAGCGCCTGTGAATCATCATCCCGGGGTGGAGGGTGACCAAAGCAGAGGACAGACCTTGTTACAGGCTTTGTGCTTCACATTGCTCACACACAGAGTAAAACATACTGTTGAGCACACGAAAGCAATGTTGTTACCAGCCTACTGAGTTGCTGACGTCGAATCTGTTCTCCAGCTCACACACAAAGACACGTGCCTCAATCACAATGAGACACACACTTGCTTAGAAATACGCTCGGACACACAGATACACACTCATTGTTTATACGCACATGTGCAACGGCAATCATTAATGTAGAGTTGTAGCATAAGAAGAATGGCTTTATACATTTTGGTGCATATTAATGATTTAAGACTGCCATAAATAAAGCCCAGTTCATCAAATACAGAGATTGTATTCAGCCGCCTGTCAGTAGTGCCCAGAATAAATGTAAAATCATCTAATCGGTCATTTCAAGATATGAATTGATCATAAGCCGGGTTGTGACTGCTTGTTATGATGAAATAAAAAACAATTGTGAGTAAAGTCAGACTGGTGACTGGAGTAGTATATATGTGCCTTCAGACTTGTTCTAAACACTTATTTCTAGAAATAGAAAAGCAGACAAAAGTGATGTTGTTTGCTATGTTTTCTATTTTTTTTTTTGTTGGTGTTGTTGTTTTTTTTTAGTGCATAAAATGCTTGCAGCACAGTGGTAACTCATAGAAGCAGGCTGACTCCTGAGACTGACCTCTGATTGCATAATTAACCACTGTAGCTCGGTCACTTTTGGACCTCATTTGAGCACATAGAGTTTCACAGGGATTTTCCTGAAAGGTAGACAATGAGAGGCACATCATACTGAATAGCAAATAAAAAGTTAACTTCAATTCCAGTTTAACTGAGTGAGTTTGATGTGGTTAAATATGTGGCTCTAAAGCAAAGGTTTAGCTGGGCATTGTGCACTGGCAAATCTTGTTTGCATGAATCTATTGGTGAAGATGGGTCCCAACACCAAATGCTGAATGTATTTCTCTTTACACAGTTGTAGTGAAACAATACAATAGTTGAACCTTCCACTGCACTTGCAGGTTTGTGTGCTAGCAGGACACGATGATAACAAAATCATTTAGAACACAATTAACCAAACAAACCCAGTGGTGTGAATTCAGAGCTACGCTTTCCAAACTGAGGGAATGTACAAACTAACTACACTTACTTTCACTGATTAATGATAGAATCCATTTTCTTAATCTCTTGTCTAATTCAGGACCCCACACAGGCTGGAGCTTAATCCAGGGTACTTCCTGGACAGGTTAACATCTCAGGGCTAACATAGTAACACAGAGAGACACACAACCTTTCTTACATTCAGCCAACTAAGAATGACCTGTTAACCAGACACGCATATCTTTGGACTGTGGGAGGAAGCCAGAGTCCCAGAGAGAAGGGACAACATGCAAGCTCCACACGAAAGGCTGCTGCTCATGGCCCCATTGGCCATTTGTACTTATGACTTGTTATGACTTTAATGAATTAGATTTTACTTTAACAATAAAAAAAGCAGGCTTTAATATGCTTTTATTAAACCAAATGAAAATATTAAAATGATAGAGTGGTTAATATTGAGAAGCTGTTTTATTTCTGCATTATTCTTTTCATTTTTTTTGCACAAAAATTACTTGATTTGCATTTGTTTCAGACAAATGATCAAACTTAATTTTATTATTCACCTGTGTCAGGTTCAGCTTATTTAAATGTGACACACCTGGGAAGTTGTCATCTGCAGTCTAAATATTAATCTCTGCCTCTGTTTACATCAGTAGTGGCAGTAAAATAAATGTATCCTTTTTTTTCTTTAAAGAGGGAGATAATTAGACGTAATACTTCTTTCAGAAGCCTCTGAAATATCAGGGGACATCTGATTGGAAGTGATCATCTCAGGGGTTCATGACTTAATCCTGTCCTGAGTGAGTAAGTCAACAACTTTACTCTGCAAAGTGTCTCTTTAACTGTCTTCCCGAGGTCAACTTCTGCTCGAGAAATGTGGTTTTAATTAAATAACTTAATTATGAATGTCTTCAGTCATTGTTGTTAAAACACAACATGAGAGTGAGGCGGTCTTTGTACGGAACAATATTTTTGAGCCTGTTTCTAGATAGATGAATTTCTGTCCAGGCTTCAAGTCTCTCCAGAGCCTTTAAACATAAAAAAGACTAATTTTTAACTTTTCTGCAAAATGTATGCAAATTATTCTCCTTGAAATTTTAATTGAAAGTCTTTCTAGTGTTAGAGACACTTTCAACTGTATCTCTATTTTTCTTTCCATCAGCAGACGTGCTCAGCATCTGTCTGTGTATCTGCGAGAGTGAAACCTCTCCAGGGAACGGCTAATTACCAGACCAGGAACAGACGAGCAGATCTTGTGGACAAAAAACAGATCGCAAGAGTCCAGCTTTCTGTCATGGAACAAATTACTTCATGCACTTCCGCTTATCATTAACTTTTTATTAACTTTGACTTCAAAAAAGACATGCTGAAAAAGAGCTTTGTGACTGTAAACATCATTAGATAAATGAAGGTGGCAAAAAAATATGTTATTTTCAAACTGCACTTAGAGAGTAACGTTCTTGACATGCAGCATCTTGTTGTAGAGGGGCTCTTTAAGATAAATAAAAAAACACAACAACAATGAAAACAGCATAAAGCAACAGCACAAATAACACTTTCAAGTAATAAAACTACTGTGTAATAACATGAGCAAAAACACACAAGAAGCAAGAAGACAATCTAGAGACAAAACAAATTTGATGCCAGCAAATTATAAGTATATATTCACAAGCACATGCAAGGAAAATGCAAGCTACAAAACACAACCTTTTTTTTCATAAAGTCCACAAGGGGACTCCAAATCACTCTAAACAAAAATCAGGGATTCACCTCTTCTCATTTCAGCGAATCACATCTCATCTCATTCATCTCGGATAAATCTGCAACAAACAACAAATACAGCTCGTAGCCCCCTGGTTATTTGTCTTCATCGCATTAAGAGCTGATTAGGAAGCAGTTAACTGTGAGCTGCCTGCTTAGACGATCAGCCACTTTAATCTTCTTTAATGAGAGAAGGCAGGCTTTAAAAGTTGCTGCTGATGCATCCAGAATATGCTTCTACAGGTTGAGCACTTTAGTGGTGGTAAGTTTCAGTTTGTCTTTCTCCACAATTAGCCTTCAACAGAACAGTTCTTTGGTGCATTGTGGGAACTCAAAGGTGAGTGACAGCTGCCAGGAAAAGGCCAAAATATGTTACTTTTAATAAGTTCTGATCAAGTCCAAGGACCTCGTTTTTTTTTGTTATTGTGATGAGTTTTTAACATTTTTTTTGTTAGAAAACTCTTATATACCTAGTCCTAATTGCACTATAAATAAATGGATGTGTGTGTGCATGAGAAATAGTTATGTGTAATGCATTTTAGCAATGTAACATACATGCAAAGTTTTGTCTTTTTTTCCAGTTTTTAAGTTTCAGTTATTTTTGTCTCTGCAACATTTGTTTCCTGAGCAGCTTCACACTCACCAGCTCCTGCAGCAGCTTCACTTTGCAAGAACTGCGTGGAACCCTCTTTTGACTTCAGAACTGCCTTAAATCTTCCTCAGATTTGGGGCCGTGTTGACACGATCGCACAGTTGCAGCAGATTTGTAAGCAGGATATTCATGATGCAAATCTCCTGTTCCACCACATCCCAAAGGGGCCATTTTAGTTCAGTGAATTCATGATTCATTAAAGGAACCAGTGTGAGATGATTTAAGCTCTGTGACATGGCGTGTTATCCTTCCTGGAAGCAGCCATCAGAAGATGGGTACACTGTGGACATGGTCAGCGACAGTACTGAGTTAGGCTGTGGTATTTAAAACATGTCCAGTTGGTACAAAATGACCCACAGTGTGCCTAGAAAATATCCCCCTCACATTATGTCGCCAGCTAATTAGATACTTGTGTTAACCGAGAGTTTTGCAGGTATACTGTTATGTGTTGAAATGTGCTTGAAATGTGCTTGGCCCACTTTTTTGACACTGTTAGCAGTGCTAAGTTACCTTTCATTTGCAAGAAACCAGCATGTGAGCCTGCTGAGATTGCTGAGCTTAAGAAAAACCACTTTTGACAAAGACAGACTCAGAACTGTACATGCCGAAAACATCAGCAGGTGCAAATGTCCATAGAGAGTGACACAAACATATCCTCAGACATACAACATCAGCAGAGGAGATGGACTCTGGTAGGGGGTCACAAGTCACTAGCTCAGCCAGTCACTAAACAACAAGTACAGCTCTGCCACATGAGGAAACAGATGGGGCACGTGCAAAGCCGGTTGTCATTTCGGAACAGAGGATCCTTAGTAGGTGTGTGTGCATGTGGTACTTAAACATGCATGTGAAACCCTGTCACCCTCAGATAATTTAATTAATCAATTACTGTGTATCCGTGCCACACTAACAACATCCATTAAGTCTCATTTCAGCAGATGTTGCTAAGATGGCTTGTGTTCTTCTATGTTTACCTGCATGTGCTGAACACTGCACATCTGCAAATTATGCTACTAACAATGTGACAATGGGCGAAATAGTTTTTGGGCAAACCCTTCCCTGGGATTAACCTAATTAAAGTGCACAGTGAGTTTTAATAAGATTCTTCTTTAATAAAAGGCTTCATATCAGTGTGGTTTTTTAAAAAAAGGAAGTTGCTTTTCTTGTGGATAAAAGCTCTCTGTGCAACCGTCTCCTCACTGCAGTCCCGGCAGAGGAGGAAAAAGAGATCAATGATGATGTGGAAGACAAATAATAAAAGTCTTAATCAGACTTGCACGTGCAAGGAAGGTGCTAATACATGTGCATAACATCTGAACAGGCATCACGTGCCAAACAGAGAACACTGAGGTTACGAAGAAATTTATCACACTGCACATGGAAAAGCATTTAACCATTCAGCTAGAATAAGGTTTTATTCGACTTTTGAATGTATTACAATATTTCCCTGAGAGATCATTTTTAAATACTTTAAATCTCACCAACTCAAATCCTCTTGATTGTATAGGGACATAAAACTGGAACATATTGTTCTCGTATTACACTGCATATTTGCTTATTTATAAATAAGGTTCTTCTTAGAAAAAAAGCACCACCCATGTGTTTAATGTCTTGTTTGTTTGTTTTGCTTTGAAAAAAACAACAATATATTTTAGATATCCTCTTCCTCATATGAGAGATCCTTTTCTGCAGCTCTTTTACATTGCTGAACGCTCCAATACAAAATCAATGAGGAAAAATATAAGAAAAAGAGTTCACCAAGTTGTAGGTGTAGGTGGTGAACAAAGTGCCCAATCCAGTTTTATCCAGTTAAGCAGGTCCAAAACGTGTGCTGTGCTGCAGCAGGCTTGTATTTCATTTATTTCCACTTAATGCTAACACATGGGATCCTTACTGGTCAAGGCATAAAGCCACATTGTTTTCTCTGGCCTCCATTACGCACTCGAGACCATTAATATTTTTTCCCTACTTCACTAACATCCTTCACACAGAGGTCCCACTGCCATCCACTGGCACATGTATGGGTCTGGCAGAACCCACTAATTCAAAACACCTCATCATGGTTGTTTTGCTGTGGCATTAAAAGGAAATGAACTTCTCTTCAGCACAGAAAATATGCTTCATTCCCTCAGGGTGTTTTGTGCCGAGGTTCTTTTTTTCTTTTTGTTCCATTTGAGATCCATTAAGTGCACCGCTGTAATACAACAGCTGAATAAGTCTGATTGATAAGAGGGCTGTCTGTGTCCTTTTTTAAGACACGGTTGTTTATTAATGCATGTCTGCGAGTGCATTAGGACAGTGAAAGTGAAATGAAAAAAAAAATGCTAATAAGCATAGGAGAGCTCAAGGTCACTTTGATTGTGCTTATTCCTCTTTTAGTGACAACTGAACAACGACATTTTTAATTTGCTCTTAGCTTGCAGCTACAGGCACAGGGGTCACAGGCTGAGCACAACCTGAACAGCCAGCAATTTCTCATCCAAGGGCATCAAAAGCTGCGTGACATTGATCATGGTTGAAGGATGCGACCTACAGTTTGAACTGAGAAGCAGTTATTAAAAAGTGTCCTGTTTTCTTTTGCCATCAATCAACGCATCACAATCCCCCCTGATGGCCATAATTAGTGGGAGGAATAACTGTAAAATGAGCCAAAATTGTTACGGGAACACAATGAAGCAACTTACTGTAGGTTGAATATGTACATGTGTCTCAATTATGACAAACTGATTTATTTTGTGCTGAGAAAGCATAAATAAAAGCTAGAGTCCACCAGCCTTTGGCACACCTCACTGTGGTGTGAATAAAGCACAACATGTCCATTTAGTAAAATTCATACAGCGGAGTGATATTTCCTTTTTTGTTTCACTGATAGGTTCTGCTTGAGCATCAGTTGTCCCTTAGTCACTGTGACTCATTGTGCCCTAGGCTCAAAAAAACCTGCTGAAACATAATCCTAATGTTTCCTTGTTCTTTGAATATCATTTTACACTGACTCATTTCCCCGTAACGCGTCTGAAAGTGGCGAACGGAAAGTGGTAAAAGGTAGAGATTTTAGTCGAGTTGCGTGATAGGCAGGATGTTATAATTGTGACACAAAAATATAATATTAATGATCTGCCTTTTATTCATTCATCACTTCTTGTTGACTCTCACAGGACAATCTGCCGGTAAACTGTCCGTCTGGCTCAACACCATGCATACATGTATCAACAACCATCACATCCACTGTATCCTCAAAGCAAACTATAACACTTTCTCTGTTTCTCTCTTGTTTATCTGGACGCTCAAACAGTTTCCTATAGCCTATAAAGTTTGCTCCAACACTATTTGGAAGTGGCTCCTCAGCCTGGACAAAAAAAAATTAACTAACCTCAACTGTGTGCTCGATATCCACTGGTTTTTCCAAGAGTTGCCTGCAAGTTTAAAGGTATTGAAAGGTCATCACTAGATGATGTAAATTCAAATGATGCTTGAGGATTAACTTGCGCAAGACATGCAGTTCTTTTCTCCATTTTGGCTGCACAGTAAATTACAATGAGCTTTACTCAAATGTACTGAGCCACTATTTATATTCTCTCTCCAAGAATCCAGACTTTCTTATAATTGTTAGTGGTCCCCAGCAAGAACTGTCTAGGCCTGAATGTTTTTAAACAGCTTTTCTTTGGAGATAGCTTATTCAAAGGGTTCTTTTCTGGTCTTTTCTTTTCTTTTCTTTTCTTTTCTTTTCTTTTCTTTTCTTTTCTTTTCTTTTCTTTTCTGTGAGATGAAGTAAGAAAAGTATATCCAGCAGACGAACAGTATCTGAAAGTCATGTCCTTACAAAATGAGAAATAATCCAGCACCTGACAAAGGACCTAAGAGATGCATCTGTTTATCCATCGACTGTTTGCTGAAGCCTCATCAGTGGAGGGGTGGCTATTAAGAAGCCATTCTTAAGGAAGAAGTGAGGAACGGGGCTGCATTTTAGCCGGTGATGTTGACAATCTTATCAAAATTGATGGAATTATGAATGCAGAAAGGAAATGTTGGATTTTGATCCACCATACAATACCATCTAGAAAGTATCTGATTGGTAAATGATTCATTTTTAAGCACGACAATCATCCCAAACATGCATACCTGCATAGATAAAATACACAGTGGAACACTATCAGAAACACTATCAGACTATCAAAATATTTTTGGCCTGTTACATAAATCTTTTTTGGGTTTATGACTTAAATGTGTGTATGCACACACACACACACAATTACATCAAGGTTTTGAAGGGGGAACTCTGCCTTAATGTGGGTTTTTAGAGCAGAATATGATGATGCAGGCTGTTTTGTGTTGTTTGAACATTTTCTCTATGCATGTGTCTGTGTGTGCGTGTGTGCCTACTCAATGGCACCTCTGTCAACCGCACAGCAGGAGGCCACAGTCACATGTTGATTAACACTTTCTTGACATCTTGGATCCACTCTAGATTCTTTTGTAGGTCAGTCATGTTTGTTCCTGCTTCATTCAAGAATCCTCTTACAAAACAGAAATGGGCAAATTGGGGATTCTTAGCCCAAGAGGCTATAAAAGTGAAGCAAAGAAACCCCAAATGGCATTATCGGCCCATGTAACAAGACACCGAGTCATCGGTCAGAGCTGCTGCAGTGGAGAATCATTGTTTTCCTCTCATATGGAGAATGAACTATGACATAACCACTTTTTTTAATGTGTTGTTCTCTGCACCGATCACAACTCAAAGTGAAGGTAGGTCACACCTATTATAAGTGATTCGTGACTCACTGATATGCCAATGATAACACAGTTTTACAGGCATAAGAGAAGTGGAACACCTAAAAAACTATATATAGCAAATGAACAGTTTCTGAAAGTCATGTCCTCAAGAAGCCTAAGAGACCCATCTACTGTTTGGTAACTGTTGCTACCAACCAAACTCTGTGGATTCACAGCACCATGGTTCAGGTTTGCTTAAGCTTTCAGCTTCACAGTAGCAGGTATTAGCTGCATTTGCCCAAAGCTTGCTACTTACTGCTTGTGTGTTCCTCAAGCTCGGGTCCTCTACCAGAGGCCTGTGAGTTTGATAGAGAGTTCGCCTGGGCAAAGATCTCTGACCTGGAATCTGCTGGAACCACTCTTCCAGCTTGAGGGTTACAGCCCTCCTGTTATCATAAGGACCGCTTTGGATTTTGCCTTCCACATCTGCTACAGTTGTTCCTTCAGCCCTTGTTACAGTACGTCTCTGTTTTCTCATGCTCCTTCTTTCTGATGTTGCTGTTTACTGGGATTGCCACATCTATCACAACCGCGGTCTTTTGCTCCTTGTCAACCACTGTAATGTCTGGTTGGTTGGCCAGCAGCTGCTTGTCTGTCTGGAACTTGAAGTCCCACAGGACCTTAGCCCTTTTGTTCTAAACCACCTTTAGCCCCACTTGCAATTGAGAACTTCTACTCCATATGTGGCACAGATGTTCCTGTACAGTATCCAAGCCACTTCTTTGTGCCTCTCAGTATATTGTTCAAGCTTGCATCCCACATCCTGCTACTATGTGCTGGATAGTCTTCAGGGAACCTTTGCACAGCCTGCAACTTGGGTCCTGTTGGCTGTGGTAGACACCTACACCTGTTCTTGTGCTGCCATGATCAGAGCCTCCATGCTGCCTTTTCTAGCCACTGGTCACTCACTTACTCTCTCAGTTGGTGGTCTTCCATGACAGTTCCTCCTCTTCTTCCTCATCTTCTTTTTGCAGCCTGAGGCATTCTTGGAGCAGATCATCTCAGGGGCGGCATCTTCCTGACATACATATGAATTTTGTTCATGGCATCTGTCTGGACCTCACTTAACTGACTAACATCCTTTCTGATTTTGATTTCCAGCCTTCTTCTCCTCAGGAAGCTTTCTCTGCATGCATGCTTGATCTTACACCCAAGTGTTTCTAGGATTATTTTGGCAGTGGCATATATGAGGTCTCAGTGGTCCTTGTAGTGGGGATAGTGAGTAGAGCTGTGTTCACATCTACAAGCATCTCATCTGATTGATGGGACTTTGAGCCAAGGTAGCCATCTCTTATTGTAGGTGATTGGGTATCATTTAGTTCTGCTCTTGTTTTTACCCAGCTCAGCTCATTATGTCCATAGTACTCACTACCGCGTTGTAGACTCTTGGTCACAAGCTTCAATAATAGCTTTCTTCTATTGATGTTATGGCACTGAGCTATCCTCAGCTCAGTAGATGTATGTTATTCCAGGTGGTTGGGCATCATCTAGTTCAATTGCACTGCTTTCATTTAGACATCACGTGTTTGTCTCCATGTCAACAGAGACAAACATTGTTGCTAAGCATACTTTGGTATATGAGCTGATTAAACCCTTTTCTGTTTTTCTGTGCTCCATCTTCTTCTCTTCTCACTGAGCTTGTCTGGCAGTAAAACTAAAAAAAAAAAAAATACACCTGACCTGCAGTTCTTTTAAACAAAGAATCATAACAGTACCCCAGATTTACTGGCTAATAGGCACATCTGATTACCTTCTCTGGGTTCAAGTTTATATTTGGCTGGTTATTGAATGACTTAAAGTAAAAGTATACTGAAGCTAAAGTAGACTGAAGAGCACAACTGCAATCATTTTATTTTTCTTTTCTGTTTTCTTTTTTATAAACCTAAATTCAAAACATAAAGAAATGCTTGCAATCATTTTGAGATCCCAGATATCCAGAGAATGGAGAGGTCTCAAATTTTTTTAATCACAGGTACACTTCAACTGTAAGAGACAGAATCTAAAAAAAAATAATAATAAAAAATCCAGAAAATCGCATCACATTGTATGATTTCTAAATAATTAATTTGTATTTTATTGCCCAAAATAAGATTTGATATAATAGAAAAACAGAAATTAATATTTGCTACAGGAACCTTTATTTGCAGTTACAGCGGTCAGATGTTTCCTGTAGTTCTTGACCACGTTTGCACACACTGCAGCAGGGATTTGGGCCCACTCCTCATACACACCTTCTCCAGCCACAACCCATCTCTCAGGCATGGTGGAGAGGTTGGAGTGTGATTGAATGTGTGGACAGGTGACTCTGATACAGGTAACGAGTTCAAACAGGTGCAGTTAATACAGGTAATGAGAGTATAGGGCTTCTGTGAGGTCTGTGAGAGCCAGAAGTCTTGCTGTTTGGTAGGTGGATAATTGTTTCATGCAATAAAATGCTAATTAATTATTTTAAAATGCATACAGTGCGATTATGTGTTTGTATGTGTTCTTTGTCAGGACACCCAAAGAGTTTGTGAGCATGTTGTCCTCATTGCTGAGTCACAGGCAGAACAATCACTGCCTCCTCCAAGGCCCGAAGCGTCATTGCATGTGTTTTATCTATTTGCATGAGTTTTATTATACTGCAGGGCTCTGAGTGACTAATGAGATACAAGTGAAAACTTTCACAGAAATGAATGAAGCTTGAGCATGCTTCTCTGCCTCGTGTCCTCGCTCCTTCAGTGACCCCTAAAATGCAATATTCACAATATCCACTTCTGTTTGTTCAAAATCAGTGTCCTGGAAACTAGAATAGTGCTAATAAATAGTTTTAATGTATTATTTGCCTTTTTGTCCCTTTAGAATTGTGAAGCTCTGACATTTTTGATAAAACTGACTTATTTTTATGATCTTATTCTCTGACCGCCTATCAACAATAGTTTCTTTTTCACTTTTTTAGAACTTTGACCATTTAATTCACCAAACAAAAAAGGCCTCTCTGCAAAATCAAGCTCTAACTTGGAATTATATCTTGGTATTATATAATATCTCAAAACTGGTCAGAATGCAGATAAAACCTTATCATTCTACTTAGCTATGCCTCTAAATGTACTGTATTTCAGCTTTATTGTCTCCTGGAAAGAAACATCCCATGCGTTGCCGGGGTAAGTGGCAATGTGCAAACATTACAGGTTGCCAGGTTCCGCAGCAGCTCATTGTGAATGCAGTTTAGCAAGATAAAAGTTTAATGAGGCATCGTTTGACATCAGTGATGCCATTTACCGAGCCCAGGATATTTTCACAAATGTAACCGAATGATAAGTTAAGCTCATTAGACTGTGTAAGCTTCCTCTATTGAAAACGTGATTTCCATCTTTCCTCAAATTCCTCTATTTTTAAGGCACAATATGACGAAGATGCATTTGCATGTGCTGTATTTCCTTATGCATATCAATCTTGGAAAATTGTTCAAATAGCACAGTATCCATGCTCTTCTAATGATTATGCAGTCAATTTAATTTGCATATTTCTACTCTTTTATATATTTCTATTTAACAAATTACCCCAAATAAATAGTTTTTAGCCAGTGTGCACAATTCTCATCATCTCTTCTGGTCTGCAACTCTATAGTAAACTTCCTCAAGTGATTCTTGAGAATGAATTGAGAATTGATAAAAAAAAATAAGTCCTGTTTTTACTCATTTAGCCAGTAAGAGTCTTCACCAATTTTTTTTCCATTTAAACAAAGAAGTGCAATGCGAGTGGCATCTGTGTGAACCAGACTGTTTTGTCTCAGCTCTTTATTGGAAGCTTCACTGTGTCTAGTTAGGGAGCAACACTTTTTTTCCCCTTTTTCTTTTTTTTGTCATCTGTCTTCAGATATATGAATCAAACAAAAGGCTACAAAATGAGACATATTTTCTGCATTATCTATCATCTATTATCTTTATAGTTTCGAAAGTTCATAAAAGTACGTACAGTTGGGGCCAAAATTATTTATACCCATTTTTCAAAAACAGTCTTTTTGACGTCTCTTCTACATAGAAGCTCAGCTGGTGAAAATTTTCTACATTCAGTGAATTAAAGTTCTGATGGAACATTCCAGATGGATCACGGTTTAACATCATAAAACCTTCCAACAACACTCCAACACATATTTTCAAACTGGTCAAGAAATGTCTGGTGGACAACAAAGTAAATATTTCGGAGTGGCTAATCTAGAGCCCTGACCTGAATCCTATTTAGAATTACTGGAGAGAACTACAGACAATAGGTTTGATGGGCTCATTGCTAAACAATCTGTAGAGGTTCATTAACCAGGCATGGGTCTCAGTCCTTGTGAAGATCTGCTGAAGCTTTGTGATCAACAACAAGAAGCATTTGGGGAGATGTTGCAAATAAAGTATTTTCCAATGGGGTGTGGATAATTCTGAACATATTTATTTTCTAAATCTGTCAAATAAAATAGTAAAGGTTATTAAATATATTGAAAATGTATGTGATTGTACTTGTTCATCTTCTGAGGAGATTTGGCAAGAATGCATTGCGCCCTTGTAATATGTTGTTTTGAACACTTGGTGGAGCAACAGATCCCAGAATCAGAATAATTGATTTAAAGTGCTGCAGTGCCATCTTGTGGTGAACTTCTTGCCCTGTTTCAAAAGCCTCTCCAGGTGCTAGTCATCTTTATGGAAAAACACGTGTTATCTACAGTACATAACATTCTCGTGTTATGCATGTATTTTTGTCAGTGTTGAACCAAATATTATCACTGAAATTAACTGAACTGCAGCTTTGTCTGGTAGACATAAGAGAGGGTCATATTCCTCTGCCGTGAATGGTTTCTGTGGTAACTGGGAGAACAGGTGGAACCTCTTCTTTGGGGAGAAACTGTCTCCAAAGCAGATCTGACCACCTGTGTGTCTTAAATTTTCGAGTGAAAGGTGATGATGACCCATGAAAATCCCCATGTGCAGGTCTGTAAGTCGGTCGTTTCACTCGTTTGAGTTCACCTTCCCCCCCTGCTCACAGAGGGGTCTGAGGTGGGTGATGTGGTACATACAGTAGGGTAAAAGAGAGAGTAAGTTTTAGCTGTTACAAGAGACTCTGCATCTGCTGCCTTTTCTGGCTTCAAAATAAGAAGGATAAACCTGGCATACTTCAAATTGTGGTCGAATGAATATTTACAGATTTAATTTTCAGGTAGAACGTGCAGTCAAATAGAAGCAGCTACGAGGGGGCTCCGTGTGAGATTATGTTGGTTCTCGTGCTGCAAGTAAATAGATTGAGCCTCAGCTGTTGTTATGAACTTAAGACCTGGGTGACTGGACAGCTGCAAGGGCCAAGAAAGCAAAAGTTCTTACTGTGCAGAGCAGTTGTCCTCTGTTGGGCTGCTGAGAGTTATGACAGCGTGCAAAGAAAGTGAGATGAGAGCGCTTTTGGTCTTTTTGGAAAAAACAGATGACAAAGGAATGAGAATGCCGTTTGACGTCAAAATAATAGCCTCCTAATAATAAAAGTGCGTTTGAATCCTTGCTCAAATGCCACTTTGCTGAAATAAGATTTGTAATAGCAAGCTAAATGTATTAACTTTAGATATTTGATCAAAGAAGCATGTGATATGCATGCATCTCGCCCTCCTATCAGATGCAGTTTGATGATGATATACGACTGGCTCGTGTGTTTTGACAGAGATGGACTGCAGAACACAAATTATGGGGAAATCCCCTCAACGTTCCAGCCAGGATGCGACTTGTTTGCTATCCAAATCAGGTGCTCTGGAGAGATTTCAGAGACAAACTGCGAACAAGGGAGGGAGGTGGGTAAAGCAATAGAAAATTTGGCATGAAAAGCAAGTGATACCTCAGTGATGACAGTGCCAGCGTACCTTGTGATGAAAGGTCAGGAGTGATATTTGGAAAGTCCCTGCAGGGCAAGACATTTACACAGCAAAGACTATCTCGCTTTACCTCGGATAAAATCAGCATCACATTTTAATGATCATTTGGTTGTTTTCATTTAGTTTTGTGTTTTTTTTTGCTTGGTAAACGTTGTGATGCCACTGGACCCTGGTCAGAGAGGGTGACAGGGCCTCAATTATGGGCATCTGAAAGCTTTTCTGGACTGGGTTCAAGAAGTGCTGACGAAGCAAGACTAAACAACGCAAACCACAGTTGAAAGATCCGCACATGTGCTGCCCCCCCCCCCCCCCCCCCCCCCCCCCCCCCCCCCCCCCCCCTCCCCCCCCAAACGCACCACCCCACAAAATTTTGGCACACAACCACACC
>VOQJ01005929.1:16271-26794 GCA_015052665.1 Apistogramma diplotaenia
CGAATCTTCTCTTTGGGCTTCCTTTTTTCCCTCCTGCCTGGCAGCTCCAGCTTCAACATCATTTGTACAGTTTTTCCACCATGCCTCCCCTGCACATGTCCAGACCGTCTCAGCATTGCGTCTCAAACTTTGTCTCTAAACCCCTCAACCTGAGCTGTCCCTCTTGACACGCATCCATCCTGCTAACTCCGAGCAAAAGCAGTCAAAAATCTTCAACTCTGCCACCTCCTGCTCCACCTCCTGTCTTTTTGTCAGTGTCACTATCTTCAAACCATACATCATAGCAGGTCTCACTATCATAATGTAAACCTTCCCTTCTGTCACAAATCAGCCCCCGACACTCTTCTCCGTCCACTCCACCCTTCCAGCGCTCTCATCTTCACTTTCATTGCTTAGATTTGATTTGTGAAAAGCCATAACAAGCTTTGTTAGCACTGTTTTCTAGCCTTTTAGAAAATACGTGCCGTCCAAGTTTAAAGAGGTCCCAAAAGATGAGAGGCGGAGGAAGATCGCTTGGCTTTTCCCAAAAATAATATTTTTTCCTTTTTTTTTTCTTTTGAGATTAAGTAGAGTGGTTTAAGATGCTATGGGGTGTTGTTGTGATGCTGAATTAAATAGTGAAGCATCTGAGCCCTGCAGGGACATCCTTAACCATAAGCTGATATTTTTTTTTTCTAGCCACTTTGTTAGCCAGAATGCACTGGACTTCAGCCAAGGTTTGCCAGCATTGTGGACGTACAATCCCATTGCTTTTAGTGTGAGCACTGAAAAAACTTAAGAGGTCAGACACCACGAGACTCACATTAAAACTAATTAAGAATGTCACTCAATAACAGCATAGCAGAAACAGGAACTGCTGCATCCCTATGCAAGTTAGCTGTTTCCAGAAGCACTTAAGATGGAGTGAAGAGGGCTTTTGTGGAAGAGGGGAGTGAGGCATAATATGAGTGCCTTGCGAATAATGTGCGTCCCACTTCTTAGCTGCATTCTGTGTGTATTTATGTGTTTGTATAGTCTTGTGTTTATGTGTCCCCACTTGTACCTGTGTGCATATATGAATGCTTTGTGTACGGCATGTACTCTAGAGAGTTTTTGCACTTAGGCACGGTGTATATGCTTGTGTGTGTGTGTGTGTGTGTGAGAAGAGACCATGGAGGGCCGTCCAACAGAGAGCACTGCATTTCGAAAGGTGCCAGAATGAGTTTGTCACAGAGCGCGTAAACTTGAGGAGAAAGGGGACTGCAGAGAGAGAGACTTTCCCCAGGCACCCAGAGTCTGTCAGACTGATTAAGTCACACGGTTGGAGTGAGAGTTAGGAAACTGAACCAGAGCATGCTAGGGGAGCACAGGATGACAGAAGGGAAATAAAGAAATAAATAGCAACATGTAAGTATTAACATGACTGCATATCACGTGTGCACTTACTTATACCTGGCCCCAGAGACTCATGCTGGGACACTGCACACCAGCCTACATCCCATCATGCCATCCTGCAGCTTCCTCACCCCGCGGCGACATAAAGCAGGTCAGGTCCATCTTAAAGTTCACAAAATACAACATGACAGGACAACTCTAACATATGCCTGTGTGACAGTGAAGCAAATAGATGACTGATGGCAGAGTACTATGTCTTAAGGGGCAGTGAGAACAGTATAAGGAAAACTGACTTTACATTTGTCTTCCTTTTTGCATTTAGTTTGCTTTCAGACGAGCATAAGAAAACTGGGGCGCAAGCTGCGAGTTTGAACTTTGAATGTATGGATCTATATGAACTTTTGAAACACGAACACACCATATACTGTATCAGCCCACTTGCAGGCACGCCTGTTTGTTACTGCTGCAGTATGTGGCAGAAAAGCCAGGGACCTTTGAACCATCTGAAAGAATGGCAGAATACCACACCACATGGCCCTGTCATCCACCAGACTAAAATATGAACTCTGGTTGTTTTGTTCAGAGGACCCCTGGCTGCTCTGAGATGCCCTATATTTGCTTTCTATCTCATTCGATCAGTCTCTCGCTGCCACGTTGACCACAGACTTGTTGGTATTTAGCAGAAGGGCAGCATCTGTAACAATACTGAAGGCTGTCTAATAGAAAATTTTCACTTAAAGTGAAAACGAGTTAAGGCATAGGGAATGCTTTCCCTGCAACTCCTGTAGGTTTGTGGTAGATGCTGCTCGCTAACTAAAGCGAAGCATCTCAACTTTATCCTCCCACGACTGGCCACCCCCGTACTGAAATTAACATTAATTGTCCTTTCTTCCACAGGCTTTACAGTTCCATTGCTATACCAAAGCACAATCTATAGCACCTCTAGCATTTAATGCTAATTACAAGACATTCAAAGAGAGAAAAAGGCCTCCCTGAATTAAGTAATTTAGTGAGAAACCGAGTTCAGCATAGCACTGCCATGCCTACAAGCCAATTTCTCTGCTACAGTATCTTACATGCAACTGTGGAAGTGTAGTTCGGAGTGCGCTTTCTCTACATTGTAATGCAAATTTAAACCTGGGCTTAGTTTTGCGAGTAATTACAATGGTAGAGCCAAACAGCACAGTTAATAGGTTCAAAGTATTCCATCAAACAAGAAACAAGAAAACTACCTTTGTGAGAAAATATGCCTTTTGACTGTGGGCCCCATAATCAATGAGCACAAAGCAACACTTTGGTCTGTGCACAGATTTTAATTTGTCAGACAAGAACTTGATTCAGCTGTGTTTCTTTCAAAGGGAATTGAAACAAATAGATTTCTCTGTATTCTGGAGCACTGCAGGAAGTATTTTTTCCCTGCATCTGCGGTTCAAACAATGGGGGCAGTGTGTGCCTTTGATCAAGGGGCATGTCGATGTTTATGACAATAAGAAATCTGCAGTCTGTCCCAAAAGTGTTGTAACCCTACCTTCAAAGTGCACTTGCTTTTTTTGTTTTTACAGCATCCTCTGCTCTGCAACCTTCTTCTTTTCTTTTTTTTCTTTTTTTTTTACTAACCTGACAACACCACTGTGGAATTTGCTAACAATTTTATTTTATATGATCTACAAACAGAAGAAATATTAAGAAGAATTTATTTATATTTATTTATTTATTTATTTTCACATTTATTTTAAGTTAAATATTCATGCTGGACTACTGCTTAATTTATCCATTAAGTATAGCTTCATTTGTAAAATGTATTAACCTCATCAAAACAGTGAATAATTCACAGTGAATGTGCGGGTGTGTTTTTGACAGCAGTGTGATCAGGCCAGTTCATCTCTGCTGATTTATCCCCAGCTTTCTTAGGGCCATACACTGGCACTTCATTGTACCATCTGTCTGAGCTGTATCAGCAAGACAGGCATAAAGAGCAATCCTCTATGACTGGAGCCGACCCCAGTGCTATGGCTGGGTCAAGGTCTGGGCTAGTTACACCAGCTGGGGTCCTCTGCCACTTGCAATACACATTTGGATAGTATCATACAAGCACAGACATTATGTCAGGGTCACTATGACAGATACTTGAACATGGTTTTCCAGAGCATGACTGCACCTAATCGTAGATGAAAAACTTTGAGTAGAGTTCTTTTAACTCTTCTTTTAATCAAAGATGAGGGTTTAATCCAAGTTCAGGAAACTGGATGTTGACTTCCCCTATATTGGTTTTAATTAGCACTTCCATCTATTTATATGTGACTTTGTGTTAATCTGACATCACCTTCATCTAATTGACAGAGGCTGATTGCTGCAGTTAAGCACATAATGTATATGTGTATTTGTCTCACGACTTAGACTTGTTTTAACATATACAAGCTTAATTAGGAGCCTTTCCAATGCGCTGGCCTTAAAAGGGCTTTAATTAAGACTTCCATTAAAGTTCAAGAGCTTTCAAATTAGTAGCTCTTTAAATATGTGGGGTTTTTTGTTAGTTTGTTTTGTTTTGATTTTATTTTGTGGGCGGGGGTGGGGTTGCAGGCTTCATTTATTTTGTTAATTCCTTACTGCGTTAACGACGTTATGGTGTGCAAGGCTGACTTATCAAGACATTAGAAAAATAAAATAAAAATGCAATAATAAAAAGCATGTAACTTTATTTGAATAAATAAAAAGAAGTGATAATTTAAACAATGTGGTTTATTTTTATTGTAAATTTGTTCTTTGTAGACTATAATATCACACAGTATATGAGGGAGTGCAGAGTATATGGACACTTTTTGTACTGGTCATATCTGATTATTCCTTACTACTGGGTTATGCAATCTGTTGTCTTTCTGTGTTATACTTTTGGCCCGAGGTTGAAAAAATATCCAGGGGACGCCAAAAACACAAGTTTTGCCAGTGGCTGTTGAGTTCCACGGTGTTATTTCGAATCAAGAGACAGGACTCACAAAACAGAGCAGAAAAATCTGACGGTTGTTTTGGCTGAGGCAAAAAACTGTTAACAACCATCTGCTACTACAGCTGTGCCTTTTCATATTGTTTGGTATATGTTTTTTTGTGTGATAAAAATGTCATCGCTATAGCAACGTTGCGTTCCTCAGTCCATGCAACAATGAAACAGGCCTGGGCATGTCTGAGAGCAAGAGCTGTGTGTCAACCTTCGATGACAGTTTAGCACCTAATAACCTCCAATAAAGAACAATATTTTGCAAAATAAGCAAGAAGCTGTTCCCCCTAAAGGTGAAAATACAAACCTGTTTCACCATTTGCAATATAAACACAATGAAGACTATGAAGGAGGCGATCCCAGGAACTAGTGATGTGTGACCCGAAAGTGTCAATAGAGCACTTGCTAAGTGCACCCCAGACGACGCATATTGCAGGAAAAGCCAACTGGATGAAAATTACTGTCACTACTGGTGACATGATGGAAAAACAGGGATTTAAGCAGCTGGTTAAAAAGATCAACCCAAGATACATAACCAAGGTAGAAAATATTTATCAGTTTTATTGTGTGACAATATTGTGCAAGCTTCTGAAGAGTTACAAAATTACGTTTCTTTAGCTTTTGTTAAACTGAATGGTTAAGCAGCTACTTTTCCGGGAAAATTTCCAGGGAAACACGACCCTGGCTACTTTTCTGCTTACATTTGACTTATGTTGTTTTACTGGGTATATTGCCATGTCACTACTATATTATAATGCTGCTGCTGGCACCTTGTTTCAATAGATTCACTCTTCAAATTAGGTAGCGTATCATCAGTGACAGCCTGCAAACTGCAAGCATCAATAAAGCACTCAGTGTTTTTATATATTCAACCATTTTTGCAAAATTTCCTACAGTATAGTGATATAATGTTGAGGCTATATTATTAACCCTGGAATGATATTGTACAGAGTGTGGTTGCTGGTCTATTTGCTACATTATTCTGATTGCCACCTGAACCCTCTATTACTGTATAAAAGAAAAAAAAAGTCTTAATTAACTTACTTACATATTAGTGTTTTTTTTTTTAAAAACAAAAACATAAACAAAACAAAACCTTTGATATGCACATTTATATATATTTACATGTTCAGTCTCACTGTCAGCTGGTCAATAAAACAATAAAACACAACAGCGTAATGAAAAGAATATACCCACTGAGCCAGACACAGAGCCACAGAGCCAGCTCAGACTCTTTAATCCAGGCACCACTTTTTCTTTCGCTTCTTCTCGCAGAGTACTCTGAACCTGCTGCGAAATTGAATTTTCCACCCCTGTGTGTACATGAACCAGCCAAGCACTGCATTGTCAGAGTACTCAATTAGCTCCCAAGGCGGAAGCCAAAATGTTTTCCAACAGCAAATGTATTCTTCACAGGGCAAGCTCTCATTAGCATAATGCTTCTGTTCCTATAGCACTGAGTTAGAAACCTTCCCAAGGTTGAAAACAAAAACAGTCTGAAGCTTTAATATCAGTGTCCCTCCATGCCATACGACATCATACTTAGGCATAGAGTAGCCTTCAGTGAAAAGGAATGTTAACCCCTGCTTTAAAGGCCTTATTAGCATTTATAAACACCCTTCTTGGTGCATGTAGCAAACCATTTTATTTTTCTATTTTTTTCCTCATGCCCACTTTTTTTTAAATCTGAATTTAAATAATGTAAGAGAAGACTGACGTTCTTTTAGCTCATTTTCTATTTTCTCACCAGAGATGCTAAACATACAGCATGTGGGTCCAGTTAATCTAAAGAACAAAAGAGATTCAAGATTTAAGACCTTATAAGGCTTGCTGAAAGTTGTATATTTACAGAAAATGATTCATGTTGTTTACCGAATGTGCTGACATTGAAACAGTTGGATGAAGCATTAGAAATAATCTGCACTGACAAGTAGCTAAACAGTTCTCTGACAAAGTGACATTGAAGTCAACACAACTATACAAACTTTTCTCTTTTTTCCCAGCTGAATGACTGAAAGAAGGCAATAGAAAAGAAAAAAAAAACAAAGACAAAAGCAAGCCTCAACAACTGGAGACAGTTGGGTAGCAATGGCACTACGCTTACTCAGAACCCACACACTTACTTTTATTTGACTGAAGTGACACAGTGGCAGTAATGCAGTCAGTGCAGTGCAGAAGAGGTCAGGGGGTTGTAATCTTGCCCCATAGCCCCACCCCACACTCTCATTACTGATGGTGCCACAGACTCCAAATTTAGTGCTCCCATGTTTGTCCTATGCCCTGGGTCTTGTATGTCAGCCCCAACACCTACACATACATACATGACAGCTTCCATCACACAAGGCAAGGCACTGATATCAATGTGGGGGTTTGTTAATGGGTTGTTGTAGCGGGATTCACACTTACACCCTGTACTGGTGTAAATTATGCCAACAGTATTATTCACAGGGTCCTATCATCAAAAATGGGAAAGGATTAAAAGTCAGATGAAGTGTCACTGACTTTGCACATAGGTAAATGTGTTTCTATATGTACTTTTTTTTATTTTAAGGCAGTGTAATAATGAGCTCTTGAGTGCTATGAAACCAACCTTTTTTTTTTTTGATGTACATTTGATGATTGACAAAATTATCATCCATGTCTGCCATGAAAAAAAACCCACTGTTAATTAACCCTAGAACCTTAACGTCAGGTGATTTTCGCCCACGTGAATGCGAGTCTGATAGTGTTGAAAAACATGTTAGCGTTCAAGGGTTAATTAAACTGATTTCCCTTATAGCCTGTGAAAAAAGGATTAGCATGAATGGAGGTGCTTGAAAGTGGTTGTTTTTTTGTTTTTTGTTTTTTTTTTTTGCTCTGTGAAAGTCTGATGTGCAAAAACACAGAGACTTTGAGATGTTGACCATAAAGAATGAAAGTAGAAAAGTCAATGTTTGTTTCCCTGAAGACTGAAATGTGAGATGCTTACACGCTTGCATCTGTATAAATATATATATATACAGTATATATATATATATATATATATATATATATATATATATATATATATATATATATACACACACATACAGTATACAGTATACAGTGTGTATATATATATATATATACACACACACACACACACACACGGTTGTGTTTGAGTGCATATTTGCAAAAGTAAGCATTTTTGTCTAACTATCAAGCTTCTGACTTAACATTCCTGGGGCTTTTAATGGAGCTCACAGATTAGTGCACCCTCAATAAGGCAGAGACAGCACCAGGATTAACCTTGTTTTAAATATGCCATGTGAGAAAGATTGGTTGACCTTAGTGCGACCTATGCTTTGGACATACCATCACACTTGATAGAAACTGGCTGTTAATGGACTTCGCAGTGCCAAGAAACACCCCGATGACATATGTTCATTTTTGAGATTAATATTGTTTGCCTTCCAGCACTCACTACTTGCTATAGCATCAAATTAATTTCCTTCTTTGGCAAGCCATTTTGGCCTGTGTTCCATTCTCTGAAGCATAATGCTTTTTAGCTCTGAATGCCTATGATCTAATTCTGTGATCTGCTCTGATTTCACCTACCTCAGCAAGTCAAAATCTCGATCGCTTCAAGTCAATTGTTCCACTGCATCGCATGTGTCAAAGCCTCTATTTTGAGGGAGGCATGTAAAAAAAGTTTTTAAATCCACTTGCAGATCAGATGTTACATAATGTTGGTACAAATAGTGATCATGAACCAAGGTCAGACTCCATCAGGTCAGAAAAGAAACAGAGGCACTGCAAATGAAGGAGGAAGAGGTACCTTTAATCCTCCCCATTAACAGAGCTCATTGCCTGGGATTGGGGCAGTTGGATTCTCTGTTTGAGATGAGCTGCATTTCACGAGAAAATGAAACGGGATGATGGAGATCAGTGACAATATCGGTTGGATAATCATGCCCAAATCACAGCCATCTGCTCTCAATCTCCATCCCGATCTACATGCACTACCATCAATCCCTCCCTAACAAATCCCTAAATCCTGACAATCTGTAGCACTCAGCTTAGGACCTATTTTAATCCACCTAGCAAGCCCACATTACTGGACAGGAAGGTACAACATCTCTTGGACCCATTGTCCATCTAGAAATCAAAAGTGTTCCTTTGTGTTCTGCATATGTATTCTTTTTTTTTATATCAAATTCACTGTTTATTTGTATTCATCATCTACGTATTTCACAACAACAGGAATAATAATTAGAATATCAGCAATGCAGTACAGAAATGCAACCTACAGTATGTTAGATTTCTGATATAATTTTCTGCATATGTGTGTGCTTGTGTGTGTGTGTGGCATGGCAGGGGGAGGGGGTATTCAAATACATGTTGAAACTAATGGAAAGTGGATGTCAAGCAATACTACAACACATTCTATTTTTTTCTACCAGGAATGGGAAAAAAGTGCAATCACTAATACTGCACCAAAGACAGTGTGTGTTACTTGCAGCATTGGAAAGAAAGGGTCCTGGCCTTGTTGCTAAAGGCCAATTTCAGGGACCTGAAATACCAATTGGCTAGCTGTTGAGTTTGATAGGATGGAGAATCCTGATAAATGAAATCTACCTTGACTTTTACTGATGAATCCACTTGGCTGCAAACCTCTGCCCCGGCACCTATTATTATCTGGAATATATGTGGTATTGGTTTGACCGCCATAGAGGTCAACAACCAAACATTTTTCCTTTTCACACCTATACAAAAAAATGAAAGAAAGTAAACAATTGACTCGAGACGCCAAGAAATAACATAGATAAATGAAGGAGTTTCTTTTTCACACTTAAACTAGAAATTATGTATTTATTGTGTGTGTGTGTGTGTGTGTGTGTGAGAGAGAGAGAGAGAGAGAGAGAGAGAGTGTGTCTCTGTGTTTGTGTCTTTTCAGAATTTAATTCTCTTCCTGTGAAGCAGGAGGCTTACTGCCGCATTTCGCAACTTTAACTTTCTTCTTGGGACCATGACGATCTTCCTGGCTGTATACCTGCCATGGAGAGAGAAGGATTTCCTCCTCTATATGTCTCATCAAAGGAGCACTGAGGAACAAGGCAAAGGGCCTCTTCCCACATGTTTTATGCTCTTACTTTCCGACTTATCAATATTAGCCATTCAAAAACTGACTTCCCAAGCTTTGTTTGCAGTTCTTTAAACTTTGAATAGTTAAAAAGTGAAAAAATGTACTGTAGATTCTGTAGAGGTTGATCTTGTGAGTTTTTTGTTATCTGCATCTACATCTAACTTTTGTTATACAGCATATAAGTACACTGTTTACTTGAATTTAATGTGCTGTTCATTCAGCTTTACCGACTGTAAACCTACAGTAAGATAGCTGTTGTCCTTGCTTAACAAAAGGACTGACCACCTCACTGAGGGGAGCTCGCATTAATCACATATCATTCTGAGACGTCGTCTCAAAGAAACTGGCAAGTCCCTCTGGTTACCTTTCCAACAACTCCACGTGCAATTGAACTTAAGTAGGATTAGACAACTGAGTGCAGTAACATTGGTTTATGTAATTCCTGGCTTTCAGTTAATGGAAGTGTGCTTTCTCAAGTATGTATTGAAAACTGTTTTCATATATCCACAGGAGCTGTGCACTTCTATAGACAATTCCTTTCAGAGCCATATGTGAGAATACAAATGTTTAGCTCTCAGTTACAAAGTTTGTGTGATGGCCCACTGAGCTCACATGAGGATAGAATTGTCCAGTGATAGTCAATATTTCAAATAGTAAGAACTAGGGATGGCACGATACCACTTTTTTTTTTATCTCTGATACTGATATTGTACATTTGGGTATCTGCTGATACCGATACAAATCCAATCTTTTTTTTCTTTTTTTAAATTTAAATTTAAAAAAAATAAAAAAAATAAATAAATAAGTGCCTGAATCCTGGATAAGAAATACTTTATTCGTATTAACAGTTCATCTGCATTTTTTAATTTCCGTACTGCAGTTTTTCCACCGTGTGAAACAAACAGGGTGGATGGAGCAGCTACAAAGTTCTCTTTTCTTCACTTGATGATCAGGTGGTTGATGAAGGACCTCCAGCTGTTTCCCAGTAAAGGTTTAATGGTGGTTACAGGGAAAAAGCTGTTTTGTGCATCGTCTCTATAACGGCTGCGTGTC
>VOQJ01005929.1:57683-67830 GCA_015052665.1 Apistogramma diplotaenia
AAAGCAATAATCTAGCAAGAGAAAACTAAGAAAAAAAAAAAACTTGCAAAAGCTTTTTTTGATGTTCAGTGAAAATGCATTCTAAGAATCAAAAACTAAACTAACAAAAAAGTTGTTTTTTTGTTTTTTTTTAAAAATGGGGTCAAATTTTTCTGGCAAAATGAAATGCTTCCATGTAGTAGTTTCTCCTGTGACGACCACAGCAGATAGTATGGTAATTACTGCAGACTCAAAATTGTGCAGGAGTGGGGTTTGCTACATCTGTCGAGCAAAGACAAAAGAGAGAAATGTTGCAACAAGTGGTCAAGAGCTGCTGCTCAGAAAAGCTAATGAGCAGCTCTGCACCCTGCTCTTTCACGTAGCACCTGCACACGATTCAGTGCCACTTCAACAGCAAGTACTGTATTTACATGCTACAGTATAGTCCAAAAGATTTACCAGGAACTGTCCAACCCCAGGTAAAGAAAGCTGCAGTATGTTGTGCAAATGAATATATGGCATGAACTATATAACTAAAGAAACATTTCCTCACCAATCTTATTCCCTTAAAGCAAGAGGTGGACTGAGCAGTCCTGAAAATGGGTCTTTATTAATACAGCTAAGCAGCATTCAAATGTTCCAGACTTGTGCCAGAGCTGGCACTGCTGTCAGTGTCTCTCCCCCAGTGACCCACAACGATGAGGAACACAGCTTTGATGTTTTCATTCACACAGCTTTTGTTTACATGTTTACTGTTTCTGGCCATGCACATCACGTCAAGAGACACTGCTGCAGCAGTCTGCATTAAAAAAACAAAAGAAATAAAACAAACAGCAAAAAAACAAAACAAAACAAAAAAAACCTAGGTCAGTGGGACAGTCAAGCAAAAAAAAAGAAAAAGAGAAAAATATCTTATCTAATATATCTTTCTTTAATATATTTATTTCCTTTAAGGCTAAACAGCACAATTGTACTCTTCATGCTTCCCCCAAATTGTACCAACCTTATGAGAGAGGAGTGTGGGAGTTGGATCTCTGGAGGCCTGGTGGTTGAGGCACGAGGGGGAACTATGTTCAGCCTGCATGAGCTGCCAGTGAATCTGTTAATTAAGCATGCTAATGGTTGTAATTGTAGCTGGTGGTGAACCCAGCTGTTGAGGTAAATGCTAGGTTTAGCCCACTGGTTGTCAGGATTCAACTTTATGTATGTGAGTGTGTGTGCGCATGCGTGTGTGTACGCGTGCACAGGCGTACGTGTGTATGTGTGCATTAAGTGCAGGCAAACATATATTTTATGCATGAGCAAGGAAGGAATAAGGTAGCGAGAGAAAGTGCAAAAGCAAGCGAGCATGGTGTGGCTGCAGAGTGGGAGTGAGGTGAGAGGTGAGTGGAAGGCACAAAGTCTATGACATAATAGATAGAAAGTCACGGGAGAAAGATTTTTTTAACCTCGTGGCTTCCCTTGTTCCTCTCAGCACTGCTTGTTGTTTCTGCAGCTGCTCCCTGCAAAATATCCAATAGGGTGTTTGCCCTGTGCCCAAGGATTAGGGTGCTGAGGTGGTGGCTAATGTCAGGCTAATGCTGATGTAACCCCAGTTGGCAGCAGGTGTGCACTGGCAGTTCAGACAGGTGCAGAGCTGGTCTTTACCCCTGCTGAACTTGCCAAACGTTTGCTCCAAAAGCCCATCTGTATTGATGTTTTTTTCTGTGGGGAACATATTGCTGCATTAACTAGGATGAACCTTAAGACATAACTTAATGTAATTCATTATTATTCTCTGACATTTCATAGAATATCAGGAGAGGTTTCGTTTCTGCTGAAAAATATGTTCACAAAAAGGTAAAGACGGTTGTGCCACCAAATGCAGATACTGTAAATCTCTTGACAGAAGAGTCTTCTTTTATAAAATATTCTCAAGGGTAAAAAAAAAGGGCCATTTAGCAGGGTGAGAGAGTTGAAGTATATAACACTCAAAGTATGAAACACGTTTTTAAAAACAGTTCAGACTCAAGACATTCTTTTTGTTAATAGTGAACTGGATGCAAGTCTTAGTACTCTACTGCACTTATTTTTCTAAGGAATGTTCATTCTTTAGAAAATGAAGTACAATACAAGACTATAGTTTAGATCCAGTCGCACTGGATCATGAAGTCGGACTCGACGATCAGTTATTCAGACACCTCATTAAATCATAACCTGTGTATATCTTACCATCAAGACAATTAAGATCATCCAACAATGCAGTTATCTACACCAGCCACTCAGTAATCTGTGCTACTGTAGGTTAACTGTAGCAGCTTTTGATCTTTGCTGCTCTTTGACCTTCTTATACCCACCCCAGAGGATTGCCACGTGTGGTATTTGACAGTTTACAGTTTTAAGCAGAATTTGCCAAAAAAAAAAAAGTTTTATGCCAAAGCCTAAAGTAAAGCAAAGTAGCTGTTTCTGTTAAACTTTAATTAATCATTAACCAGAAGGCACATTCTTACCCTTTTTGAACACTGGTCCAAAAGTGCCCCAGACTGCATAAAGAAGCATTCTCATTTATACCCAGTGGTGTGCGGGGTAATCAGTGCAGTCCTGCTGTCTGGACTTTACTGCTCACACTTTGATCGATGAGTTAATAGATCTATGATAATTTGCCATGGCTATATCAAATGAATGCAGAGTGAGTGGGGTTCATCAGGACATGCAACTTTTTGTTAGCCTGTGATCTCAGTAAGGAGCCAAGTTTAATAGTGTCTGTCAGAAATGTTTCTCGTCATTAATAAGAACTGCAATGCATTTGTAAGCATTTTCACAAGCGAACTTCAAGGACAATAATGTTCCTTTAACTTCCTTATAACATGCTGATAAATGAAGCGTACAGTAGGTGTTTTGCTTTCAGGCAGTACATTTAGCATCAGTGTGGTCATTGTTGTGTTTATCCTTCCTTCATCTTTTTAATTTTCGCCAGCTAGACACGATTTTACCGACACTTTTTTAGCTTTTTACACGTCGATGCTTAAAATTGACAGGAATGTTGGCAGGCGTCCGGTTACATTCAAATGCCCGAGTCGATTGCCATGCCACTGTGTACAAGTGCACTGTGCATATGCAAAGCAGAACATAATGAAACCTGGCGTGTGGTCGTGAATGCTTTTGTTGAAAAATCCTGTCCACTGACTGAGGCATAAAACTGTCACTCTGCTGTTTCATGCAGAGACCTAAGGAGAATTAGGCAATGATATTAGAAATAGCCTTTGTTCAAGTCAATAAGTAATTTCACATTACTTGTTAATCAGAGAAAACGCGCCGAGGTAGGGGAAGAGAAGAGGGATGTGTGTTTAACAGGAGTGGATGAAAAGTGTATGTAAGGTAAGAGAGACAGACATAATCTAGCATGCACAGACAGATAGAGAACGAGAGAGGGCTTTAGTTCACTTACACACACACACGCACACACACGCACTCACAGCATGTCCTTCCTCTGTCCTGTTGTCTGCTGGCCTGTTAGACCCTAATCCTTTTTATCTGTCTTTGTGGGTCTTTGTGTTTGTTCGGGCATGTTCGTGTGTGTCTGTTAGTGTGCTCCTGAGCTGCAGTGTGTGCTGGTTGTGATGAAGATGTCAGAGGGAGCTGATTAGCAGCCTGTTACCTTCTCTCTCAGGAGATGGGGTCTTGCCATGGGCAGAAGGTGACAGATGTGGACCCATGTCATTACTGTAGGAAAGAACACTGGGTGGAATTCCTTTTTCTCAAGTATTTTCTTTTGGACTTACAGACTTGTTTAAATTGCTTTTCTTGTTTCTGTGTTTGGCTTGTTAGCTATGCATTTACAAATGCATGCAAGGACTGTTATCTAAACGTATTAACAAAAAATGGACAAGCGTGTAGAAAGAGAAGCACAAAATATCTAAGTGAACTTGTGACCTTCATGGAGCTATAAACCAAAGGTGCTTTATGAGTCTCAAAGGTACTTAGACTGCTACAGAGAGCCAGAGGACACAGCAACAGTATGAGATCAGAATCTGTTTTCTTGGCTTCAGGATAGCTTCTGATATTGAGCTTGGAATTACTTTCATGTAATCCATTCATTCTCATAGCCGATTCCTGGAGGAACCACATTCTGATGATTACTCTGGTAATCTCTTCCAAAGGCTTTGGTTTATAGAACAGTAAGCAGTGTACAGTGATGTGGACATTCCTCCGTGTTGCAAGGAAATAGATGATGGCAAAACTTGAAAAAAAAAGTAAATGTTTTCTGACTTGCAGGTTTTTATTGTTCAGCCACCAGAAATTCTGCCTTTGTTACAACTTGCTGGGAAAGAACATCATTTACTTTCATGGCTTATCTGAAATCAGCAATTAAAATGATTTCACATCAAAGGTGCTTTTGGTGAGGAAATATATTTTATTACGGAGAAATGTGTATGTTCTTTTTTTCCCTGTTTAAAATTGTTCTAAATAAAGCCACGGCTACAAATCGCCAAAACCTCGCTGCCACCCGAACTGCCTATTGTTTTCAAATATGTTCTGCCTCGAGGGGCACGAGACAGGCATATAAAGACAAAGAAAAAAAGTTTGCATGTTGCCCTGCTGACCCCTCAGCACACACACACACACACACACACACACCTCACAATTCCCCCCATGGTCTGTTTTAAATCAGTGGGGAAGACAAAATGCAGGAGAAAGGATACTTCCCCATCGCAGGAGCATCCTTTGACATCGATCTGTGCTATTACTCCTTCTGACACCTGGTTCCATGTGACTAGATGGCCCACAGGCTGGACAACAAAGACAAGGAAGAGGGGCAGCAGATACAAATGACCCCCCTCAGGCCTGTCCTTTCATCCTGTAGCAATGTATGTGTGTGTGTGTGTGTATGCATCAGTGTGGGGGTGCTGGGGTGAGAAGTAGGTGGATGGGCAGTGCGGGCAGACAGAGGGAGGTTCAGCAGAATTATACTTTTCTACCTTTACACCACGGAGAGCCAATCCAGCAGAGGTGGCTACAGAGTGTCAATAATGCCACTGAGACGCTACTCTCTACATGATAATGATAGATCTGGGGTGGTTAGGGAATGGTGGTTAAACTAAGGGTCCTACCCACTCAGGAATCCAATGATTATAGGAATGCATCCAGCTGTTGTTCTTTTGTCGGGACTTTTTAGCAGCTCATTCAACTCTTTTATTCTAGCGGCTCAATAATAGCACCAGCACATATGCAGCAATATAAAATCGTTGCTTCCCGTCTTACAGTCATGCTTTGACTCAGGCTACAATTTAGAAGAAAAATGCAAGATACCAGGTTGAGTGAAGGACCATTAATGGAAGAAACTTTTGCCACAGGGAGGATTTTCAGTCTTTTTTTTTAAGGTTATTTGCAGTGACATTCTATAGTGGGTAAGAGGCATTATTAGGTTAACATACAAAGAGTCTTTCATGGAGATCTGGGTTTCCTCACTGCAAGTCTAGCAAACATCATTAGCAAGCTGCAGAGAAAGTAACCAGCCCTGAAAGCCTGAGTGCAGAAAAGCCTGTGCAACAAACACAGGTGGCAGCAATAAGAGTAGTGGGCTTTCAAGTGCCAGCGATGGCTGGGCTATCACCATGTCACCTCTGTCGCTGAAAAAAAAAGAAAAGGAATGGATGGCCAATTTGCTTCTTCCCTCCACCCATGAAAGGTCATTTGTAGAGAGGCAATGCTTTTAAACAAACTGTGGCAGGCTTTTCAGTGGCCTTGCTGGAAGTACACAGACTTGTGCATAGGTAAAATATGTATGTTGCAATTTAAATTCTCTAGTTTTTTTCCATTTTCATTAGAAAAAAAAAATCCTTGCCAGCTTGTATAACTTTTTTTTTTCTAAAATAACAACATTTGAAATATGTGTGCATCACAGGTGTTCTTGTGCTGAAAACACTCCATCTAGCTCTACAGTCCAGTGAGGGGGGGATGAGGAGACGGTGTGAGTGGGAGTGAGGAGGACTTGTGTTTTGCTCTTTGCAATCATGAATTTGGTGACTGGGGCAGGTTACCCTGTAAATAAAAAAATGAATAAACAAAAAATGTTATCATTATGCATTACAACTAAATCAAAACCTTTCTCTCGGTACAGTTGTAGTCACACACAATGATCTCCTTGTCCATTGTCTCTGTTTTACAAAGTGCATCGTAAGGTGCCTGTATAGTGTTTCCATTTACTCAAAGTTTAGTGGCGTCACATTGACACAGAAGCTTTTGTTGTACTGAGCCGTTAGTCAGATCCAGAAGCTTTATGATGTATATGATGACAATTAGTTGATAAATCAATTAAGCATTCATTAAAACACTCTAATCCCTTCTGAATCTGCCTATACGTAGCGAGCCTGATGGTAATGTTCTCCCACTGTCTGCTTATGAGTTGATGTGACGGGGATTCTAATTCTGCATTCTGCTTTGCCACAGAGAGACACAAAGAGATGCACTGTGGTGGGATGACTAATTACTAATCAACTCATTATGTTGACCTTTGTGTGAGCAACATACATTTTGCTAGTCGCTCCTTCATCTGGTGCGATTCCACTGAGTGTTCGCTGGTAAAGTAGCTGTAGGAAAATGAACGAATGTCAGCACATATTTGGTGGTGAACCTCAGCGCAGACCGCTTTACACGAGGCCTCGATGTCTTAAAAAATACAAGAGGATGATGAGAGAAGAGGATTTTTGTGCATAGCAAGGATGAGTAATTCAGAGAAAGACGGGGGTGTTTTTAATCCGGTATGTCGCCACTTAAATCCCAGTCACTTAATTTAACCTCCTTTTGTTTAATTAACCTCAGATTTCAGAGCTAATTAGGTTCAGGTATTAAAGACAGATTATTTTTCCCACTCTGGCTGCTGGCAAAAGTACGGATGTGGTCTCACACCGCATCAGCTGAGATCTCATTGGGGGTCAGATTGAACCTTCGGGGATAACAGAACCCAGTAAGGAGCAGTGAGCTCACCTGAGCGTGACGCCGAAGGTTCGACTGTCGTGAAAATTGAGTTTCGCTATTGTTCTCGAATGGACATCAAAAACATTTGTTATACCTTGAGATCCGCCACACAAAGAACGCTATCAGACGCGGAACAATGGCGAGGCAAACAAAACAAAGGCTTTTTTTCCACGAGCCGGTAAAATACTAATTAAGAACACTAAAAAAGGATCAAGGATTTCTATTCTGTTCTGTTTTTTTTCTCTTCTTTCTTTTTCAAACTGAATTGAAAACTCTCTTTTCAAGCGCGTGCCGGCACTAAGCGTGTTGTCTTTCATGTGACCACACACAAACTCATCCATAAACTCAGTCTGCTCACACTCTGCACTGAAAGTCTGCCTTATAAACATTATGCCGTCAAGAATCTGCGGTTTTGACTATAATGTTGAAATGCGCCTTAAGTGCTGCTGAAAATATTGACCCCTGTATTAGGACAGCAGCACTGTACTGAAGGGGACTGGCATCCGTATGTACTGCTCAGTGACAGAACATGCCGCAAGCAGCATCCTCCCTTCACCCAATCACCAAAGCTGTCACGCCGTGCCTCATTAGCCTGATGGGAGATCCGTGGCAAGTGGCCCCACACTAACCTTCCGTGGCCCACAAATCAATGTGATCACAACAGGATGTGTGAGGGAGGGACAACAGGAGCATCTGTCCTGTCTGTTGGACAACAATACTTGGGGTTAATTATTGAGGCGGCAATTGCGAATGGCCGAGCCACTTGTGCGAATGAAGCGTAAACAAAAGCAGATTGGAACAGGTATTACACAGTGCCCATATTAGGCTTCCCTGAGGCCTTTGTCTGATTACAGCAATTACCACGTGTCTCTGGGCTACACAAGTGAGGCACATGAAGTGGTTTTAAAGCACAGGCTTGCACATCTATCCTTCCATCCATCTACCCATCCATCGCTCCTGCTTGATCCTCCACTGCCTCTTAGCCATATTTGAAATTACAAAAGCCTCTCTTATGGGTGGCTTATCACCCATGTAATGACAAAGTTCAAATGTGAATCCATCTGCACATCTCAAAAAGCCATTGAAATCCTCTCCCAAAGGTGCTGATGGCTACATCAACTACTGTCATTTTAAAAAGTATCTGGAGTCTATAAAAAGGATTAAAAATTTTGTGGCTCTAGACTAAAAAACAAGTTTAACACTGTTGTGGGCAGAGGACCTAAACCTGCTTCATAATGTGCTTTTTTTAGGGGAAGCATTGATATTTATTTTTTGAGCAGCAGGATACTAATTTCCAGCACATTCGGTGGGGTGTCGCAGCCACATTTCGGCTGCATTAATCCATAGTCAAACATCTGAACCTTTAAAAGAACAGAGAAGCTTTCAAAAGATGCACAATTTGAAGGCTATAGTTCTTTGGTTCTTACCTCAGAATGGCAAGCATCATGCATTTATGAATACTCTGAGCTGAGAGAAAATGCCAAAGCATGTGAATCATTTAGCATGCAGCTGAATTCAGGTGACTTTTTCATAAAAGGCACTCTTTTGATTTCGCTTGCTTTACCTTCGCTCATCACAGCAGCACTGTCATTTCCCACATGCACACGAGGGCCCAAAAAAAGCGCCCACAAACGTGTGTGCATAAAGATATTCGAGAATAATTGTGATTTAAGGCTTTTATTATTTTTTTCATGTAGTTTACTTTCATGCTAACGGGAGACAAGCTTCAGCGCACACAAGCGCACATCTTCCCTGGAATTGTAAAAGTGTTGCACTTATCTCACTCAACTGAAGAATATTTTGCATCATGTGAATCCCAGCATAGGATACAGATGTGATATTGATGTTTCACTTTAGCCAGCCATTTTTTCTTTTCTTTTCTTAGCAATAACCACCAAGGCAAACAGGCACACATGCACGCCGAACAAACTCAACACAGCACAACAACAACAGGAACACAATGAAGGGCCTCTCATCCAGGGCCTCGGTATAATTAACTGGAGCAGCTGAGTTTAGGGATTACTCCAGGAGGGGCGGTGAATTAAAGCTCAGCTAATGAGTTGAAGTTTCTTAATTTGTTCTCCCCCGTAATTCCAGAATGGATTAGCAGTAGCTTTAGTCACCTCTTTCCACCGATTAGCATGGCTCGCCTGGTTTCAGCATTTAACTGCAGTGAGGAGCAAGGCGATGGAAGCAGCAGGGATGGTTACACAGCTTATGAGTCAACTTGTTCAGTGGTAAATGCTCAGCAGCGTTTAGCAGATAAAGGTATTCACCTACTCAGGAGTAAGAGACAATGAAATAGGGTGCATTGTCTCAATTAAATGATAAGAAAGAAATTGTCATTATTTAATAAAAAAAAATAGATTTTCCACTGAATCCTATATTTTGTGTTTGTGTTTAATGTGCTGATTTTAGTCCTGTGAAGGTGAAGTGTTTCAATTTGATTTGGTTACACAGAACAATCTGACTGTTTCTGCTGTTTTTGCACGTACCGTAGCTGAATGTCTGTTTTTCACTAGCTCATTCTAGCGTTCTCCCTCCCAATGTGTCTTACTCCTCAGCAGCACCAGGATAGTAGACTTAAGACTGTCAATTAGGGTTAAAAGGCTCTGAGGGTGGTGGAGAGCAGTCAGGCATGACGACTGGACCTGGCAAAACACCTGATGCCTAATAATGAAAATTGACAGGGCTTGTTTTTAATTCTCCTGCTACTTGGGGCCATATTGCTCCGGAGCACAATAATGCCGGAGGGTGGAAAGCCACACCTTCAGGCAGGTTTTTCCATTAGCGCTATGCTCCCTCGCATGCATGCTGGAGTGCAAGTGTGTCGATAATATACACATTCTGAGCACCAGTCAAAGCCGCCAGATGGAAAACCCCCTGCTTCGCACTAAATATGAACAACACCAGCGCAGCATTATGTTAATCTGTCTTCTCTTCTCACAGAACGAAACAAAACAAAACAAAAAATTAAAACAAAAAAAAAGTGCATAAGAGAATTCACTAAGAGAGTACAGTCATCTTTTATGTCCTTTTCAAATTATGCAGTACCCCCTTTCTGAAATGCCTAATCAAAGCTTTATGAGATCAGCAATGAGTGTGGCTTTCATATTGCATTTGATGGGTGCAATTCACTTTGCATTGATGATGGCATGCAAGAGACCAACAACAAACTCTGAAAGAGGCAAAATGTGTAGTGTGAATGGTG
>VOQJ01005946.1:1454-24371 GCA_015052665.1 Apistogramma diplotaenia
TATCTGCTCTGCATTGTGTTGGCACGTGGCATTGAAAATAAGTGGAGAAATTAATCCACTATAATAATTTTATCTGAACTGCCACGCTCAGAGAAATCTGACAGAAACTCTGAGTAAGGGTCAGGTGGATGATAGATAATAGCAAATAAAGCAGGTTTTTGAATTTTACAATTAGGGTGAACAAGGCTAAGAGTCAGAGTTTCAAATTAATTGAGGGGCTGATTGTTAATTAATAAACTGGAGGGGAAGATTGCTGCTACTCCTCCTCCTCAGCCTGTGCTTCGAGCATTCTGACAGTTAGTGTGACTCGGGGGGTGTTGACTCATCCAATCTAACATATTCATCCTGATTTCCAGGATGGCAGAGTAAATAAATATGTTGATAAATTATTAAATAGTTTACTAACAGGGATTTTGTAGAGAGACACAGCTGTTTTAGATATATTCTCTATTATACAATATAAAGCAATTGTCAGCTTAGATATGATGCAACTTTTAAAGTTCTGAGATTGTCTTATATTTCATGTTTCAGCCATGCACCTTTTTGGATTAAACTGGCACCTGCAGCCCATGCAGAGACAAATGTACCAGCTGTCAGAAGACAATACAAGTGGCCTAAGTTTTCCTACAGACCTGAGCTTTCCACCACTAGGCAACACAGGCTTGGAAATACCTGACCGCAAGGGAAAAGAAGACAGTAAGTATAGTTTTTATTACAATAACATTTTCTTCTGATTAGTACTTGCTATAAGTAAACAAACCTGAATGCAGCTGTTCTTGTCTGGATGTCTTGTCACGTGACTCCCTCACATGTGAATCTGGAAGAAAAATGTTTTTGCGAATCTTGAGGTTTTAAAAATGACATTTCAGAGCTCATGCAAGTTTATTGTTATTTGGTCATCCAGCTTCACATTTTGTTCACTTGTCTCCATGGTATGGAGAGATCTGCATTGTAATCCTGTGAAAGTTGTTGTAAGTGGGAAAGTGTTTTTTGTTCCTGGAGGGAGAAAATGGGACAGCTTAAGGGACTGAGTATCCAGGGGCTGGAGGGGGATTAGCCACTCCGTCCCCTTCAGAACGGATGTGAGCCTTTCATCTCCTAGCTTGGGCTGCCTTTCCTGGCAGCCAACGAAAGCATGTGCTCACCCAACGGTACCAACTGCTCAACTCAAGAAAAGTTTTTTCTGTTCTATTCCCGAACAAATGGGCCCAGATTTAGCCATGTGATATGCCACTGGCAGACTACAATAGGTAGAAGACAGGGATATTACCATATAGATGAATCCAATAGTTGTCTTTTTCATTTACTGGGCAGCACAAGTGTGTTTAGCTTACAAGCATGACTATAGCAGAGCTTGGACCCTGCACAGTGTCCATTGCTGATAGGAAATCAATAGCTATAGTTTTCTAAATAAGTTTCATTTTTCTGTGCTGTCACCAGAAACAATGCTGGACTATCTAATGTTTTATCAAGGTGATGCAGATGTGCACAATGTCGACATTTGTTATGGTTCTCTTTCTCTGATCATTGTTTGCACCAGAGCGTTATTGTTGTCGTTTAGCTCGCAGAAGAAAAAAACATTTATTTAACCATGAAGCCCATTATCACTTGTCTCAGGTTATGATTTATTTAAACAGTCTGATGAGTGCGACCATTAATGTGCTGCATAAATACACGCACACACCAACATGTGGAGATTGTGGCTGTGTGTTGCAGCATTATGCAAAGCCCAAATCTGTGAGATGGAGAGTGTGTCCTGTACACTCTGATGAAACCCACTGGCACTGATTGACTTTTGAGAAGACTTCCATCTGGTGTGCCACGTGCAACCCAAAGTGTCCTAGGGGTAGTTTGTATGGATGCCTGTTTTAGTAGACTCCACAGCTGAAATTAGCTCATCTACATGTGCAAACAGATGTTGCCCTTTCCGCAGAGTCCAATAAGTTGTATTATGGAGCATATGGACAATTTTTAGCACTAGATGTACTAATACCTGAGTGGGTTGTAGCATTAGAGATCCCTCTCTTCTATAATTACAATTTTCACTTTATTACTTTTCCTGATCATTTTTAAAGTGTTTTCAGTGACCACATGTACAGACTTTTATATCATACAACACACATTTTGAAATGATGTGTAACATATAAGCACAGAATACAATAACTGACTTATCATTGAAATTCTATGTTTAATAGAAAGTAGGCCAAAGTGAACGTACTAAATACTAGAAGTGATACATTTCATTGTCTTTCTTTTCTTTTTTCTTTTTTTCTTAAATGTGCTTTTTACCCCTCAGCCTAAAAAGGCTGAGGGGGTTTTGTTGTCCCCCCGCCAGGCGGGCGGGCAGGCAGCCAACTTCCAACTTTGTGAATGCGATAACACGAGAACACTGTGACCCAGGGTGTTCAAATTCACACCATAGATGCTTCTACTGAAACTCTCGAAGGTCAAGCCTTCTGAAGAGTGGAGAAAGATGTCACCTCGGATGTTCAGATCGATGCCGCAGATGCAGTTAGTTAGTTCTTACATAATAATCCCAATTACAGAAAGTGACAGTGTTCTTTATTATGATTTTAGCATTTCTTATTCCTGGTTCTTACTCACCCCATTAAGATCTACTGAGACCTGTAATTATGTGTACTTGTGCTTCCAGCCGCCTAAAAGCACTGGGACAGGGGCATATTTACAGCTGCATTGCATCACCCTTCCTTTTAATTGCACTATCTAAGCATTTAAGGATTAAAGAGTATTTGCTATAAAATTACTTTTTTTTCATTGCTGATTTTTTTCAGCCTCTCTTATATTTTAGCACCCAAACTCTAATAGAAGTGAGTGCAGAAATAAGGCACATGTTGTTCAGCAGTCACAGAGCTGAAGTTATTACTGTGCACTAATGATGAGCCCGATGGGTCTCCTCTTTAGCACATATACAAATACATATATATCATGTCCATTAGATGGTGGTTTTTGGCCTTTTTCATGCATACAAAGGACTATATTTTGTTTGAGGACACGCATTTTCTTACTTTGGTGCTCTCTCCTCTAGTGGAATTGTGACTGAAATTGCTGGCAGTAGTCAGGGGGCTCATTCATTATATTTTTTCTCTGGCTGTCGGCAGTGTGATTGAATATCTGTGATATGGTCAGACTATCATGTTTCAGCAGACTGAGTCCCTCTGCCATCCACATGCTGGATTAATGGTGTGATCTCTTTGACCGATTTACTTTGTGTGCAATGCAGGCAAATTGGACAGCTTGTTCCCAGATGACAGCTATATAGATATGGGAGAGATTGACGTGGGGCGTAAGGTCGCGCAGCAGATTCCTCCTGGTATCTTCTGGAGATCCCAGGTCTTCATTGATCATCCCATGTACTTAAAGTTTAATGTGTCCCTCAGTAAAGATGCCTTAGTGGGGATCTATGGAAGGAGAGGCCTTCCTCCATCACACACACAGGTAGGAAATATTTACATCGTTGATACTATTACAGGTCACATATTCTGTTGTGCTTGTTACTGACTGTTGTGGTTTGTTTGCAAAGCACAATGGTATATTGTGAATGTGATGTTTTGTGAAACAATTTCCAATCATGCCTGCATTGTGTAAGGATTCTGCTGCTTTTCCCATTTTTCTTCTGCTGCGGAATATAAATTGGGGATATTGTTTAAAAGAATCTATCTAACCATGCAGGAACGTGTCATGAATACAAACTAATTCATAGGTTTTGGCTGTTGTATTAAGAATCGCTTTCTTTGTTGCAGAAAGGATTTATGGAAAACTTTTTTAAGGTTCAATCAACAACAAAAAAAAAAAAGTGCGCCGAGGCAAAAAAATAGGCTGATTTTTCCTTACACAAATTTCCATCTGCGTGCAGCCGAGAATGATGCATCATGTTATTAATCGTACATCACCACTTGCTTCCCACAGTTTAGATTACTTCTGTAAATGCAAGTGTAACTCAACAAATTGTTTATAGCATGAATTTTGTTTGCACTAATGTCCAGTGTTATTGATTTTTCAGTCAGTCAGAAGGGTCGGCTGTTTCCTCTATTTATACTTCAAAGAGCAGCATCCGGAGTGGAGTTTTCTAATGTGGCTGATTACCCATAGAGTGGCAGATGAGTCAAGATTCCCTTCCTTATGTAAATGAAAATGAAATACCGTCTCATTGGTATTCATTGACTCACTGCTGATGTGAAGCAAATCGGTGCAGATGTTATTTGGTAAACACTAACTTTACTTTAATTCCTCGAGCTTCCCTTTTTTCCCCACTTTAATAGTTTCGAACAAGGCTTTTATAAGATATGCGGACTCTGAAATTATCTCAGCCCATCCAGCCACGATGTGCCAAGACTTAACTCAAGCTCCTCTAGAATGATGAGTTATTCATGCAGACCAAATGATGCTCCACTATAAAGAGGGCTGAAAGCACTCAAGTCTCATGTGTCACTCTAATGGTGTGTCTGCGGTCCATCCATCAGTCTTTCTCACGTTCTGTGCTTCTGTCTGCAGTTTGACTTCGTGGAGCTTTTGGATGGGCGGCGGCTCCTGGCTCAAGATATCCACGGCCTGGAGGGGCCTGCGGCTATGCAGCGAAGCCTGGTACCCATCACCACACACGACACGGGCTTCATCCAGTATATGGACTCGGGCATCTGGCACTTGGCCATCTACAACGATGGAAAAGAAACTGAAACTGTCTCCTTCCTCACCACTGCCATAGGTGGGTGCCCCAGGCGTGACCTGCTGCTAAAACCTGTAACAGCAATCCGTAATCCCTATAATACCAACCAGCAGCGACTCTACAGCAAACAACCCAGACTCGTGGAGCATGAGTCAGAAACACTGGTAGATTTCAAGAGCGAAGGAAAGTGCAGGTTAATCAAGGTGAAGCTGAATATTACAAAATCAGGACATCGGTGCTATCCCGCCATGCCCCTGAGTAGGGCATTGAGAGATCATAATATCCTCATTACCCTGAGTGTCTTCCAAGCGAATCAGGGGTCCAGCTTCTGAGAACCATTTGCATACAATTCAAAGTATGATTGTACCCTCCTGCTAGTGCCAGTTTTGATCATGATTTGCTCCAATTTCCATCTACTTTCCATATATCATCGTAGGCAAGATGTTTCTCTCTTGTGAGTCTAACTCCACGTGGCGCGCGGCTGTGTTTCAGACGTACGTCCTTCTTTGTGGAGGTGACTTCATTTTGTACGCCTCTCTTTGTTCTCCCTAAAGCGCCTTTGATTAGCACTGCTGTATCAAGCAAGGTGTGAGAGGGCCCGAGGTGTCGACTTTCACGGGGATGGCAGCTGGGAGCTGTTCTCACATGCTCTTTAATTAAAAGCTCCTGGGCCAGAGTCCATCTGTGACAGGGGCTGTGCCAGGCAGCAGATCGATGAGAAGCTGTCCTCAACACCAAGTGGAGACAGGCAAGAGATGCACTGTGCCCTCCCGCTGTGCCAGCAACAGCTGTAATTCAATACTTAATATATGATATGACACAAGAAGAGGGGGGAGAGTCAGGGCAGTATGTTTACTGTTGCTTATTTCTTCTTGACTGGGTGTGCATGAAGCCCTCCTGTGGTTTACATAACAGAAAACACAACCAGGTAAGGTGTTCTGCACGCTGGATGGGGTGGGGCGAGAACTCTGCCTCCATCGAGTCGTACTGGAGCTGATCTGCTCACAGGAGCTCGGGGGGGGGGGGGGCAGAGGGGCCCTTTTAAAATGGGTCACCGGTTAAGTGCCCTTCAGCAGAAACCGAATCTCACCAACTGCCTCGCTCGTATTGAGCCATGGAGAAATGAAGTTGACCTTCAAATAGAACAGCCCAGGTATAGAAATGTATGTGAACACTATTGAGCAGACACACTCAGAAACAGCAGCATTGTTCAAAAGACACTAACACTTAAATTAGTTTTGTTTCTGACAATGGTGGTAGGGGCAACACACACACACACACACACACACACACACATGTATATATTGCATAGGGAGAGGGAGCTCTGTATCTGCAGTAAATAAAAGGGTTTCTCGTGCACGTAGCCGTGCCATAATATATCTGGGGGGATAGAGCGTCCCTGTCTTTAATCTGGGTTGCTCCTCATTATTTGGCTGTGACTCCATGGCAATGTGAAATGTGTCCCACTGAATGTTTTGTATCACAACCCTCTGGAGTATGAAGCCATTTGTCCCTGCTGCCGGGTGCCAGGAATGCCTCTGCCTCGGCACAGCTTCCTATACGGGGGAGCGACGAGCCAGCACCAGTGTCTTACTCCACATCCTGTTTCACTCTGCAGCACCACTTCCTTCTGTACACAAACGCCCATCATTCAAAGGTATTGAGCAACCTTAGAGAGCATGGCAAGTCGCTGATTAAAGTTGCCTACTGCGCACTACTCTGTCCTCACCGACTGGAGACCCACACAATAGTTAGCTCCCCTGATATGAAGGGTAATGAATTTCAATGAAGCTCTGCTTGAATCCATGATTTATGCGCTGGCCTATGTTGAGTGTGTGGCTAAGAGATATTCAGGGCCTCCTTTCCTTGCTCACAGCCAGCAGACATGAGCAGTATGCAGGCTGGCAAACTGCAGCACGCGGAATAAGAGCACTCAGCTCATGGTTACTTAATTAACCACGTTTGATTCAGCATGTTGTTCACCCAACAAATATCTCTGATATGGATATGATAACCTCTGTTACTGATGCTGGTACTCTAATGTCAGGTGATCTTTCAGAGCCTTTCTTTCTGAACAGTAAGGGGGGGAGGAGGGGGGGGGGTCCACTTAGGTTATAATTGTAAGTGCAGGTCTGGGATATGATTGCAAATCTCTGGCATAATTATAAATCTGGGTGGGAATTTCTAATGGTTTTTATGTGCAGATATCATTTTGCTAACCTTCAGTCGCTGCCCTACCTACACTGCCGGTCTTTGTAGCTTTGAGCAAAACGTCCAGGCCTGCTGCTATAGTTAGATGTTCTTGTTGGAAGCCATCAAAACCCCACCAAAGTGCTCATTGCCTGTACCATGCCAGAGGATAGTTTCTCCTGCATCCCTTCACTAACCCAAAATGGCAAAGGCAAGCCTGCAGCACATTAGATATCTGCAGCATTTCTCTGCTCGCTGCCTGCTCCTCTTCCTCTTTGCTGTATCTCTGGTGTGTCTGTATCTCTTTCTCCCTCCTCTCTTTGTCTTTTTTTTTCCTCGGTCTTGCATTGCATCCTCAGTGATTGACTCTCCAGAGTAAAGGGAAGCTGAATCCGTGGCTCACATTTCTAGCCATTTGTGGAGCACAAGAGATTCTTTGTTCTGTAAGTTTTGCCTCAGAGTGTCTGCTGCCTGAAGGCAATGGGCAAGATTTTTCAGCACCATTTCAGGCTTAATTCAGTGAGCATCATGCTTCAGACTTCTGCTGTCCGCGGTGATCTGCGGTCAGTCTTGTTTCTAATAAAAGCAAGTGTCAGAATATGGCACTGTAATACAAATAACTATTTTGCCAATTAATTTGACTTCGTTAGAGGGATGCTGGAGGAAACGTATGAAGAGTGTGAACATCCTTTGTTGATTGTTTGCATCGAATTGCCTCGGTTTGTTAAATACGGAGTAATAAAAGCACACAGTCACTTCAGATGGCCGTGTCCAATCACAGCTAATCTACTGCATACAAAATATAAATGACATGTGGAGTTTTATTTAGTCAAAAATTAAGTTTGGATGTTCTACAGTTTTCTGCAGAAAGTGGGATCACAGAAGAAAGCGCGGCGCAGTCGCAGCAGGGAGACGCGGCTGCGGCGTCGCCGGCACTTCAGCTGCTGCGTTCCGCTATAAAAGAGTCAATTAGGCAGCCAGTACATTTGGTACTTCAGAGGATTTAATTCCTTTGTAACTTTTGGTGGAAGCCTGAATAATAACAACTTGTACCCTTTTAGTGGAAGCTCATATTTGGGTGAAACATTAGTAACACTCGAAATGTTTTGCATGGAAAAAGAAATGTTGACGGGATCGGATCTCTGCTTATCACCGTCATTAGCGAAAGGATAATAATCAACCCAAAGAAAATGAGTGGGAGGGAAAATTGTTTTTCAAACCACATTACTCAGAAAATCTTTTGATTGCTGTCTTGCAGATTCTATTGATGACTGTCCCAGCAACTGCTTCGGGAACGGTGACTGCATTGCTGGAACTTGCCACTGCTTTTTAGGATTCAAAGGCCCCGACTGTGGGCGAGGTGAGTCACTCGTCTTACCTCTGTTAATCATTCAGATGCATTTTAGGGTTCGGTCCAATTTATATTCACTGCATGGCTGGAACAAAACAATTTTACCCCACAACTGCTTTCAGTTGTACTTAAGACCTGTTTTATTTAATTAGGCAGTAATACTCCAAATGGTTCGGTCCTTGTGGCGGAGTGTAGGGTTGCATGTGAAAGAACTGCATAAGAAGCTTTAGATTAAAGGGCTACCGTTCACTCAATTTTTATAATTATTAAAAAAAAGCTCTATTAGTTTTTCTCCACATAAAAAAATCACATTCAGGCAGCGTGTTAGATTCATGGTAGGTTGTTTTTGTTACCTCCTTACACATATTGAACTGCCATCTGTTATCCATGTGTTGATCAGCGCCATGCTTGACACTTTAATTCAGCTAATTTCTCTTCTTATTTTTAACAGCCATTGTTAAGATGTAACATACTTGTTATCTGCTTTTGTTGGTATTTATGGTGCATCTGCTCTGGATGCCACCGTGCAGCAGTCTGTGCTAAATAATATTTACCAGAAAGGACACCTTTTAACATTTGGGCCATTGTCAGACTTTAGCACATACTCGCTGTTCTTTGTGGATGAAGGGCTCCATTCAGATGGATGTATGCTGTCTGCTCTTTTCAAAGCTGCCTGTCCAGTGCTATGCAGTGGGAATGGTCAATACCTAAAAGGTCGCTGCATGTGTCACAGCGGCTGGAAGGGCTCGGAGTGTGACGTTCCCACCAACCAGTGCATTGACATCACTTGCAGTAACCACGGGACCTGTATTGTGGGAACCTGTATCTGCAACCCGGGCTACAAGGGAGAGAACTGTGAAGAAGGTGATTGTTTTAATGTGTCGTGGTAATATATCCTAAACTAATAAAATCAGACATAATATGGCTGCTGTAACCACCATCTTAGCCTGTTAGTGCTTGACATTTTAAAAGTATACTCATAATGGGAGTGGCTATTAAGTTGGTATGGCTTACAGTCTCTATAGTAGTAAAGGCAGGACATCCTCTATGAAGAGCATTATAGCCATAACAGTTCATAATCCGCATCCTAGGTGACTTTTCCTGTATAAATCATGGATATAAGGCATTATGTTAATGGAAACAGTCCATTTATTGTCTGAAATCCTGACAAAAAAAGGGTGATGTTAATCTTCTGGGAACTTCAGATTCATCCTCTGCTGGATAAGGCTTGACCAGATAAGATTGAAGGAGCCATTGTGTTTGTCAGCACTTGAAGGCTCTCATTTCAAGATGAAAAATGGACCCTGGGAGTTTGATAAATGGGGGTTTCTGACATCCATAGGCCCCCATTCTATTTTAGGTGGAGTGCTAGCCATAAGGAGTGGAGGGGAATGTGGACGAGAGCCCTTTAACATTTTTACCTTTCTTCCATATGACCTTCAGCCACAATGATTAATTGCCAGGAGAGAGTTTCTTGTCAGTTAGCCTCTGATCTTTGTGCCTTGTGCCCAAACCATCTGCTAAGAGGCAAAAGATCCTGTTTGTCTTACTATAACAGCCTTTATAGCCATTTATGTCATGGTAAAGGGGAGCTGCCGTGGCGTGGCCTGCTGCTCACAGTGGCTAGACATTGCTCCTGCTTGGTGCCCATTTGCCATCTGTGCGTACCATGCAAATATTGTTCAGTAAGGGAAAAAAATGTTAATATTGTGATCATACACTCCCACAACTCTTGTTCCTTGCAAAGTGAGCACTCATTTAACAGCATGTCAAGGGAAGGGATGCTATAAAAACAGGCATTAATTTGATATTTGCCGACTAATTGAACCGATACAGTGTGCAGTGAGACGGTGCACAAAAGCCAGCGGAAGGGGAGCGAGTGCAAAATCTTCAAACCGTCGCTAAACTGGAGATGACGATGCTGTGTTGCCTAGAGGTCTCGCTGCTGCCCCGGGCGCTTCCTTAGCATTCCTATACGTTCTCTTAATGTAGGCTGTGTTTTCTCCAGGTTTGAATTATGCATCATGGTGCCTTTCATTCGAGAGAAACATGCTCTTATTAAATGGCCTTCCCTCTTTGAGAGGATTTTTTTTCTCCCTGTGAGATAATATGAGGGTGCCAGCACAAGCGTGGGCAGTACCTGTAGTTTTGTGCCATGAGACATGCTGTGAAAACAGCCATTTAATTAGCTTCTTTATAAACCTTGTCACTGATTTTTAGGAAAAGTGGTCTGTTTCCCCTCTTTCCCCTCGTCGTATGTGAGCTGAGCTGGTTGCATCTGCAGCTGAACTACACCCCACTGCAGTTGCCGTTCTCCTGTGGCTCAAATAGAGATGCCAGGTTGCCTCTGAAAGAGAGAAACAGCAGGTGACTACTGTGTCTAACACTCTCTCTTTGGAACCTTTTTAGTGGACTGCCTGGATCCAACATGCTCAGGCCGAGGGGTTTGTGTCCAGGGAGAGTGCCACTGCTTTGTTGGGTGGGGAGGGCCGGGATGTGAGAGCCCTCGGGCCTCCTGCATGGACCAGTGCTCTGGACACGGAGCCTTCCTGGCAGACACCGGAACCTGCAGCTGTGATCCCAACTGGACAGGCCACGACTGTGCTACAGGTGAGTACTTCACTCAGACGAGAGTAAATATTGGCAGGAGCCCTTTTCACAGTCTGGTGCTGATTTAGCTTTGATTAACAGGTAGAAAAAAGCAGTGCATTAACAGAAAATGCTGCATTCAGCTCAGTTTATTTGGGGCCATGAACAGGATTGAGTCATACGTGTTTGTTAATGTAGCAGCTCAAAGACGAGGAAGAAAAACAAAATGTAAATATTTAATCAGAATCAGAAACACTTTATTGATCCCAGAGGGGAATTTCTGCTCCAGCTGCAGCTGTTTATTGTAGAGAAAGAAACAAACTAACAGTTTCAATAAATTTAAAACAAAAAACACTAAAATATAGAAACTAAAGACGCAGTTTTAAGTAGATACATGTAAAATAATTTTGACAGCTAGTCATCACAATGAGTGAATACAGTAACTGGCTTACAGTGGCTATCATAATAATTAACTATATATAATAAATTTTAAATATTCCTATAACTTTACTGCATCACAGTAAGCAGCAACAACGTGATAAATACTCTGGCATCTCCCTCAGTACAGTTCTCATCATATTCTTGCTTATTTAAGAGCTTCTGTGTAACTTTGGTAATTGGTTTTATCCTCGCAGAGGTAAATATTTGTTACTTTCTTAAAAGAAAATGGCTCACTTAAAAGCCATAATTATTATCACCAGTGAGCAGCAGGAGGTCCTCGGCTAGCAATGAAATTCTTTTGATTTTGCTCTAAATGTGATTCTCAATTCAGACGAATGGTTTGCACATGGGCAGATTGCAGCTGCAGAAAAGAAGGAGCATAAATAGCAGGGATATTGTGAAAGCCGTGATCTAATGCTCCGCCTCGAGTTCTGGATTTCTTCACAGCTGAAGCATCGTTCCCAGTGCGTTCATCTTATCCGTGGGGAATGTCCTCTCTTGTTATTTACAGTAAGAGGAGGCGCAGCATAAGGAGCTAGAATATACCTTCCAGAGGACGTAAGCATTAAAAAAGGTCTTGTGTTATTTACAATATAGGTTATAAGAAGTATTTTACTAAAAAATATGTTGTAGTAGCTGTGAAATGTAGGTAACATCTAACCAAATGTTCAGGGAAAAATGGTTATTTATAAGCTACATTTCTAATCGAACCGTTCTTATTTATGAAGCTGAAGCACTGGAAAATTCCCTGCACGTATAAAAGCGTTTATATGTTTGACTGCATTTGTGTTTTGTGGTTATTCACCGGCAGATTAAAGTTTCAGATAGCTCCACATCAGCTCTGTTTTTTGCAGAGGCCAATACAATTTTCACTCTCTTCAGTGTGATTTGTATTTTCAGAAAATGTTTTTGAAATGAGAATTTTAATACAGCAGTCACATTGGCCCGTGGATGCTTTTATATTCTAGGCAGACACAATGACCTATCAGGTAATCCTAAGGATGTTGAGGGAAATGGGCAGTTAGTGTGAGTTTGCCTCACAGAGAATAAGCTCTGTAAATGATGATGAGTTGGCTCTTTATCCCCCTTTATCCTGCTCATTGTAGAGCTTTCTGTGGTCTAATACAACACTAAGCTTGGTGGTAGGGTGGTATAGTTAGCACCTATAACCTCGCAGACTGGGCAAAGAAAAAGATGAAAAGCTTTCAATACATTTTTCAAGATTCTTTATCCCCCCACCTCCTGCACAATTCTTTAAAGTCAGAAACTCATTTTCTCCTGGGGCTTTGGGACAGTGCAGCCTAGGTGTGCACAGCTGGTATAATGCTGTTACCAGCCATAAAACAATGCCTGAGGTTTTATGTCCTTTAATATGTGTGTTTTTATGCCATTTTTGCTATTCTTCCACCGAGAGGAAAGTTTGTTTACTCTGTCCTGTAGTGCAAATGGTAACTGCCATCATGGGAATGGGGGTATTTCTCACTGTGGACTCCTCTGGCCACGGATAATGAGGGTATGCCTGCAGGCTGTAATTGGATCTTTATCATGTTAAAGGTTTCTACTTTGTTCCAAGTGAACAGTTGTCTCACAGTCAGTTTGAGTCTGTTTTCTCTGACCACTGAGCGTTCTAATAACTGGCTTTGTTTGGTTTTTGTTTGGTTTTTTTTATCCTTGTGCTCCTGGGATCAGTCAGGATGTTCACTATGCATATCCTATATTTCCTATTTAACTGCAGTATTGTCTTGAGATGATGTAGAAGGCCCAGCACTCCAGTAAACATGTAACATAAAATGATTTATGTGCAGAACTCTAACTGTTCAGTGTTTGCATGTAATTGCTGTTTGTTTGTTTGTTTGTTTGTTTGTTTGTTTGTTTGTTTGTTTTTGTTTGTTGGTGTTTTTAAGCAGCCAATGAGGTGCATACTTTACCTAAAAGAAAAAAAAATCAGCGTGCGTAAACTTTGTGCTGAGCTGTAATTAGCAGGAGAGAGTGATTCTGATAAAAGCTTTTAGAGCTGGTAATGCCATGTTATGGTTTGTGGCTGGAAATACCACTCTGATTTAATTTGTAACAATGGCAAAATAGGCACTGTAAAGGCAGTAATTGACTTAATACAAGATTTTACCTCCAGTTTGGTCCCCCGTGGTCAAATCTGAATTGGCTTGGCTAATAAGCCAGAAATACATGGCTATTGTTCATCGTTGCCCATACTGCTAAGCCCCTTTTATTACAGAGTAGTTAATAAAGAGGTTAACATTTCAATGAGATTCATAAGTAATCTGTCAGTGTTTAATTTCTTTGAGCTTTCAGCTTGTCATAGTCTCCCTCGAGTTCATGAGATGAGGATAATGTCCCAGGCTCTATCACAGCCAGTCAGGGAGGTCTTTCAGCTGCCACACAATAGCATCAGCCAGGCTTTACTGTGGCGCTGTCTTTCAGTCTCCTTCGCTGCTCGAATGTACTTCTTCCTCCGGTACACAGCACTTGAAGATGGGAGAAAAAAAAGCAGTATATTCATATCCTCTGCTTCAAATCATTTTGTAGGATCTCGCCTCCTTCCTCTAACTCATAGTCGAACATGTGGCACAGCTTTGACTGCTTCATGTACAAGAAAGAACATAACATTTACAGTTTAATCAAAACGGCAGAGCTGACATTGTTGCCGTATCTTAAAAAAGTTTGAGCTGAGCATTTTTTCCTCTTTATGCCCTTTGTAGCAAAAAGAGTTACATTTACAAAAGAGGAGAGGAGGAAAGGAGAAGAATAAGGCTGCTAAGGCTGCCACAATCCTTGTCTTTTCTTAGTAATGGACTTATTAGATTTGTATTGTCAAAAAGGATTGCCCCTTATGAGGTGTAAGAATTTCTTTTCAGCTGCCATCAGACAAGGTAGTGGAGCGTGGCTGCCTTTCCTTGACAATAAATTCTGGATTTGTCTTTTTTTTTCACCCTTGTCGCCTTGTCCCATCACCGCCTTGTCTTCCCTTTCCATCCCACTTCCACCCCCCTCTTTGCTTTCTGTCTGTCTTCCCCCACTCTCTTTTTTTGTCCCTTTCTGTTCCTCTGTCTCCCACAGAGATTTGTGCAGCGGACTGTGGTGGCCATGGCATTTGTGTTTCGGGCACCTGCCGCTGTGACGACGGCTGGATGGGCACCGGGTGTGACCAGAGGGCGTGTCACCCACGCTGCAACGAACATGGCACTTGCAAGGACGGCAAATGCGAATGCAGTCCAGGTTGGAACGGAGAACACTGCACTATTGGTAAGATGGGAATGGGTTTTGGTTTGGGTGGGGGGTGGGGGGGGTGTTTGGGAGGGGTCTGTGAGGCCAACAAAGGCATAGACTGACATTCTGCCTGCTTATGTGAGGGGAAGGGTCTAGGTGGAGAAGAGTGGGAAAAGCATGCTTAATTGAATTTGTGCAACTCAGTAAAGCATGAACAGGTTTACTCAAGGATCTGAAGCTTGCCTTCATGCATTTTAATGTGGGAATGTGCTAAGGTGTCCTTTCATTTTACTCATCCTTTTCCTCATCTTTTTCTTTGCTCCCTTTCCGTTTACTATTGAATGAATGCTTACATGTGAGTCATTGTGAGTAGGTCAACCACCGCTTCTCTCTGTTTATGCTAGCAATTGTTCCTCTCCAAACACTTGCAGAAGTTAGGTTTCCAAGACCTTGACTGAATGTCAAGAGCTTTCTTGGAAACCTTGGCTCACATAAACCAATAAAAGGTTTCGGCTGACGAAAGTCATTATAAGCTGTGTATTTTGTAGTTCTTGTAACTCTGAAATTGCGTGTGCTGCGTGCAGTTCATGGGCTGATAATTCAGGGTTTGTTTCCTCTTTTTGGTGAAATCCTGTAAAAAAAAAGGATGGTTCAGAATTAGGAGAAACACTTGTTGGTTCTCTCCCGCTGTGAGCATTTTTCTGTCATTGGGAACTGGTGACTGCAGTAATAAACATCACAGAGCCCCCAAGTTGTTCCAATAACTAAGCAGTAGTTGACCTCCGTTTGTGAGCCGTCCTGTTTGTTTGACATGCCCACTGCCCACATGAAGACATCTGGTGATGGATGTCTGAGGTTTGACAGTTTCATTATAAATGAGTAACTTGAGGTCTTTAAGAGTAGTGTTTTTAATGTGCTTAGCTTTTTGATACTTTGTGTCAACACTGTCAAACCTCCAGTAAACATCAGAGAAAATCCAGAGGATGTGCTACTGTATGTGATGCCTGCTTTGCAAGACTGCAGCCTCGGCATTCTGTGTTCAGAAATTCTCTTCTCTTCATAATATTGGGGAAGCTAATTGAATGTATTTGCATAACTACGATGTAGAGATGCGGCGATCCAGCCATGGCCCAGATTTGGCAGATTATCAGCGTGCTCAGCCCGGACCCATGACCAGCCAGTCAATCTCACATATGTCCGATTACGAGCCCATCCACTTCATGCCTGTGCAGCGAATCTGGTGAATTTATAAAGTTACTGGAAAATTATGCAAATAACTGACATTTGTTTTATTTCAATTTGTTGCATATACATAGTAAATTTGTTTGTATATGCTGTAATATTAATCTGTTGCACCTCCTTTGGTTGTTAAGGTAGAATATGTCAGTGTTCGTCTTTCCAGTAGCAGAGCACTTTGTTTTCAGTCACATTTTTTATGTATTTGCTGCCAATTCAGAAATCAGAAATTGGAATGGCCAAGAAAAATGCAATTGGTGGAACTTTACATTTTTTAATTCAGTTTCCAATGTCACCTTACAGTGCTTTATATTATAAGATGAAATGACACCTGTGTGTTATATTAGAAAAAAAAATCTAAGGATCCCATATGAGCAAGTCTTTGGTGACAGTGGGAAGGAAGAATCCATTTTAACAGGAAGGGGATTGACAGTGTGCGGTAGTGCTGCATAAACACATAAAGAAAGGAGTGCAGAAGAAATGCTCCGTGCATCATTGGTGCTTTACTTTAGTACTTCCAATACTTTCTTTATGTGCTCACAGAGTATTTTACTCCATGTTTACTTGAATGTTGTAGTAGAAACAACTAGTTTTTAAAACAGTTGTTGGTAGCTGCTGCTCAACAAGGGGCATTACTATTTATCGCATCCAGTCTAGCATCACAGAGGCCTGGGAAAGTCCATCTCTGCCACAGATATTTGCAGCTATGGCAGATTTTAGTCACAGGAAGATGCGACAAAACTACAAAGTGCTCGTAGGTGACAACTTTATTTAAAATTCGAATGGACAAAGTTTTTTTTTTTTCCCACAGCATTCTCATGCATATTTTGAAGCAGGACTGCCTGAGCCTTGACTCGGTTTGTGAATGTTTTATATGCTGGCTTTACATTATTGATGGGACTTTTATAAGTGCCATATTGAGATCCCCACTCAACAAGAATATGCTTCCATGTCATCTATTTAGGAGCCAAAGATCTCGATTTAAATCAATTTTCATTGCGAGCTCCGTGTCGGCCCCAAGCCGCGGAGCACAGGAGCTCTGACTTGGCCCCTGCACATTGTCTCCAGAGGTGTTTGGAGATTAAAAGCGCCGTTTGTTGAACATCGTGACCTCCTGTGAAATGTTGCTTAAGGGATTTAAGGGAAGCAACTTGTGCATCAATCATGTTGCTTTTTAAATACTTCCCTGCCAGTCTCAGCAGTCACGAAGACGGATTTGACTTTTTTATCCTTTCTCTCGTTTCTTCTGGATCACTTTCATTTTCTTTCTGTGTTCCACAACTTTCCCTGCTTTTTTCCATCTCCATCTCTGTCCTCCGTGTTGGATTGTGTTGGTTGTGTTGCTTGTAATGCATGCACGTAAAACTTCATGTCAGCATTTTCCTCTTTTTTTTTAATTACCTCTTGTACTGTGAACTAACACATTGCCTTGCTGTCCTGTCATGGAAGTGGCACTGTTCAAACCTCCCTTATATGTCCTGTCTTTTATCTCCCAAGCTCACTATCTGGATAAGGTAGTGAAAGGTATGGCATTCCTCCTTCCTTCTCTTTTGCCCTCCTCCCATTGTAAATCCAGCCAGCTTAACAAATCATGAGCACACACCATGCTTTCCCCCCACATTGACATATGCAAACACTACGCACTTCTTGTTGCCCCAAACACCTCATTCTCAAGATCCCATCAACTTTTTTTTACCATATTGTCACACAGTAATCTCCACTTAGCACTTTCGCACCTGGTTAGTGAATTTATGGGACTTTCTTTATGTGTTGAATAATTGGTTTGCTTGTATCCTTTCTTTCTCAATTGGGGGATGTTGGGAAAGAGTCTTTATAACCTGTGCCATGCATTATGGATGAGTGTGCAGCTGTGAGAAGGGCCTGATGGGTGCTGAGGCCGCATCCTTTCTAATTAAAAGAGTTCATGGTCTGGTTGGTGCTGGGCAAGCAGGGGGTGCAGGCTCTGCTGCAGCCCTGCTTTTCTGCCTTCCAGCTACCTTCCTCACTCTCACCGCGTCCTTGGTAATGGACCACCTGGCACAGGACGGGTTGCCAGAGGAGGTCTTCGAACACTTGCAAGCTCACGTTTGGAACTGTTTCAGGAAGGATTGGGTAGAGCTCAGCAGGGACTCCTCTCTGGAAGCCCTGCCAATTAAGTTGAAGTGGTGCCAACAGAAAGTGTATTTTTATTTATCCCTCTAATAAACATTCTGAGCTTTCTAATCTTCTGTCTCTGCTGGTCTAACCGCAGTTGTTTTGTCCATTTGTTCAATAATAAGATGACAAATGACCAGAACTGTCTCAACACCAGCCTTCACCTCACAGTCTTATTTTCATGGGAGACGAGGTTTAGTTTTTTTTTTCTTACAATTGTTAAAGAGTCAGAGAAAGACTGGGAGTATTTGGCAAAATGTTGTCACCATTACTATTATTTGTTGCCACGGGAACAATGTATTCCTGCTTTTGGAGGGTTTTGATTTCGGACAGTTTTACTTCTGCACACCACACCTGGGGATTTTAAATCAAGATGTGACTTTCAGCTTTAATTCAAGGGGTATTAAAATGTATTAACTGGTCAATGCAATACATTTGTTGGAAAATTACAGCCATATTTATACACAGTTTATAACAGTAATTCTCAGAAGTTATTGGACAACTGACTGACACACAGTCACATGACTGAACTCTTAAAGTACAGAGACACAAGTGAAGAATGCAATCATAATATTCTATAAATAAATACTTTAGTAGTCACCAGTCTGGTGCATTCTTATAGAGACTGAATCCATTGGCCAGAAGGAACCAAGATGAACGTGTACCAGAGTGGTGGGACGTTAAAAGTAAAGAAACAGCTCCTGATCTGAAGATACCACATTTCTCTCCAACACGATGAAGGCAGTGTTATGGCGTGGATGTGTGCGACTGCCAGCGGAAGCATGTCGCTAGTGTTTCTTGATGATGTGGCTGCTGAAAGAAGCAGCAGGATGGATGCTGAAGAGCGCAGCGCTAAACTGTCCGCTCCGATTCAGCCAGATGTGACGAAAATGATCGGACGACGCGTCGCAGCGCGGATGGATAATGACCCAAAGTAAACTGCAAAAGCGACCCAAGAGTTTCTCCGAGCAGGGAAATGGGATATTCTTCAGTGACCAAGTCAGTCATCTGATGTGAGCCCAGCAGAGCATGCTCTTCACTTACTGTAAACAGAAATGACTGCAGAGACCCACAAACAAGCAGCAGCTGAAGGTGGCTGCAGTAAAGGGCATCTGAAGCATTCGATGATGTCCGTGCGGTCGTTAACTTTGAGTGTTAAAAACAATACTTATTTTAGCATTATTCCACTTGCCTTTGAGCCTCTGAAAGTGTGGGGCTGTGCGTGAAAATGGCTCTAATTCCTAAACAGTTCATGTTAAACCTAATAAAGCTGGAAGCCTGCACCTCAGTCACATCTGTTTGATTTAGAATCTGTGAGGTGTTGCCATGAAAACATTTACATGGGATAAATGTGCATAAGTAAACATAAATTGTCCGTACTATGACTCATAGTCTCATCCTTACACTGTATTGCATCAATCAAAAGGCAGCTGGTGCAGCACAGCTAACCAGGGGATCTATAGCATCATCATCCTCCTAAAAGCTCTTACCTGTTTCTTTCTCACCTCTGTTACCTCCATCAGCTGATCTGTCCTCCATTCACATGTCCCCCGATCACGCCACCTGCCTCTCCTTAATATCTCCTTCCACTCCCATTCTTTCTGTGTAATTTAAGAGCCTACAGTAGAGAACACTGCCCCAGCCTCTTCAGCTGATAAAACGGGTCAGTTTAATATTCTCGGTGTGACGGCAGCTTTCTTACAACACAGACTGCGATGGAGTTTTGTGTTTGATATCTTGAGATTTTTACCCTGTGCCTCAGCGAGAGGATGGGAATCACAAGGTACCAGATAAATGTCAAACAGCTGCAGAAGAACGGGCGAGATCCTCCTCTCATCTGTGCCCTTGTGAGGATATAAGAACAACAGGGGAACATTGTCCCTGTGGTTCCTCCCTCGGGGTCTCTTCCCCTGCAGCACGGAGCTGCTGAGGTCACCCGCGTCCACTTCATACTGTTTTATATTGCTTTCTTGGTTTCTTAATGGAAAAGAAGACACTGTTCCCTGAAGGGATAATGTTATTGATTAATTATTAATTATTATAGCTGAGAAGTGTCTTGGGGTAATTTATCATATAATGATATCACTTTTTTTCAATAAGTAATACAGCACTTATTTTATTCCAGAGGACGGTACCAGCTATATTGTGATCATAATTATAATCAGAATCTGAAATCATGAAAGCAAATCCAATTATGTGCAGAAATACCAGCACAATACACCACTGCTCTCATTAAGGGATTGTAGTAGCATAGATATGAGAGTCCAGTCTACTGTAGTAATGAGTGCATATTGATTTAGAAGATCCCTCTTATCTGATTTTACTGCAAAGGGATATTAGAAGCTTCACGAAAGGTATATCAAATTAATCAGCTTCTGCTCGGGGTCGTTATGGCTGCCCTCGCCCATTTAAAATCTTAACATGACTGTTGTGGCCAGATAAATATTAGCAACAAAGAGCTGTAATCAACACACAGTGTCTGTGCGTCGCTGCTGTTCGATCCTCACCGACAACCTTTGTCTTTGTCCTGTTTTGTTACGCAGAGGGCTGCCCCGGGTTGTGCAATGGAAATGGTAGGTGCACTCTGGGTAACAATGGCTGGTACTGTGTGTGCCAGCTGGGCTGGAGGGGCACTGGCTGTGACACCTCCATGGAAACTGCCTGCAGTGATGTCAAGGACAACGATGGAGGTAAAATCACAAACAACACACAACTGTGCCTTCTGACACTGGCCGGGCATCAAGAGGGACTCTTAACCAGACACGATTTGACTGTAAAATTAACCAGCTTCGTGCTCGAGAACATACTGTACCTTTATGCTGTCCAGGCTCGGTTGCTCTCTTATACAGGTGAGGATGAGGAATGGCTCACAGCCAGGCACCTGGACAACAGGTTTTTATTAAAAAGCAGAGTACCTGGCCTGAGGTCTTGAACATTCGCTGGCCCCAGGAGGAAGTCTACGCTCTGCCCTCTAACTAGCCCTGAGCAGAGCCAGGCACACAAACAGAGCCAGCCGGGAGGCTGCACCACTCTGGAGGCCAAGTGGGAGACGTGACTTCCTTTCTTCCAGACCTCATTCTGGGCTCGAGCTATGCACTAGCATCCCTTATTTATGCAGGGGCTGTTTGTCTTCCGATCACTGTACAGGGACCACACAGCTCTCGGTAGTAAAAGCAGGGTAGTGCCAGAGATTTGACTGAATCCCGACAGCAGGGTTTATTTTTATCACCCATCTGGCCAGATAGGCCCCTGAAAGCAAAGGCTAGGGAGTCCAATGACCCACTTCAGCAAGCTAAAGTGCATCGCACAGCAGCTCTTTTTGTCATCTTTTCCTTTTTCTAAATTACTGATAGAGACTCACGAGCAGTGATGTAGGTCCACACACACATGCACATATGTACATGTAAGAAACACGAGGAAACATTTTTTTCCTCACTGCCATGAGATATTAAATACATTATAAATGTGCTTTTGAGTCCTGATGTTCTTACATTGTACATAAATTGTCTCTGGGTGCGTAATAAAACTGTTAAATGTCTCTGATATGAAGCCCTGGTTAGCAAGGACCTGCAGTTAGTGGGGTTGGGTTAGTTAGTGATTCTAAATGGCCCTCAGGAGTACACGGTGGTCTGTGTTAGCCCTGCGACCTGTCCGGGTGGTTAATTCACCACTATGTGCAAGCTTTAATGATAATATATCATTATTGTTGTTGTCCATGAATTCTCTAATTTACAGTTTTTCAAAAAAGCAGAAAACATATTTTTTAGATGAAGATGAGTTATTTAGTTGACATCAGAAACATTAATCTTGGTGCTTGAATGTTACGATTAATTTCTCACTTCTCAGGCAATCTTTTTAAATTATATCATTATTTTTTAAATAAATAATGATATAATTTTTAGCATTAGATGGGTTTTGTGGATTTTTTTTGTCATAAATTTGCTAAGCACTGTATATAGTGATGCGTTCCAGTGTGAACCTGTTCATAGAGGTAGAACAAAAGCAGCACGTTCTCGTACCTGATTTCCCCGATTGATCAAAATTTGACCAAAACCTGTTTGTCCAGCAAAGGTTAGGGGCGTCTCTGCAGACAGTGGTGTCCTTTGGGCTGCACTTCTGCAAGTGGAGCTGGGAATTTTGTGAGAATAAATGATCTCCCGAGTTCTGAAAAATGCAAACAAGTTCTTATCCATCATGTGAGCTGTCCCAGAGTTCCCCTGCTGCATAACAATAGTCCCAACAGCCAAAGCCATAAAGAACTTATCTGCCACCTACATTGAAAGGACGTGGGCACGAGTGACTGGGATGAATGATTACACATTAAGCAAGTTTTAAAGATGCAGTGTAGTGACAGCAAGCTCTGATTTGAATTTTTTACTTGTCTTCATTGCATTTTATATTAAATTAAAATACTATATTAAAAAAAGCCATGCTTTTATTTATTAAAGCACTCTTGCTGAACGCTCCCTTGAGCAGGTCTTTATACTTTCTTTTCCCAGGTGTGCGTCGAGGCATTTGTTCAGTGACTAAGTGTTTGTGTGTTTGTGACTTCTGTGACCTTGTCAGATGGCCTGGTGGACTGCATGGATCCAGACTGCTGTCTGCAGGCAACCTGTCACACTACCTCCCTGTGTGTGGGCTCCCCGGATCCCCTGGACATCATCCAGGAGACGCAGATGTCCTCTGCGCAGAGCAACCTGCAGACGTTCTATGACAGGGTGCGCTTCCTCGTGGGCAGGGACAGCACCCACATAATCCCCGGAGCCAACCCCTTCGATGGCAAGTGAGTGACTTTTGCATTCCTGTCATCAGACACCAGCCTGTGCAGCCCAACTATGTGAACGCTGTTATTCTCTCAACAACAGCATTAAGTCGAAGTCCCTGTTTCTGTCATTTGTCTTCCATCCTTCAAGTTCTTCTTAGATTAGACTTCTTGAGTTGAGCCAGTAAAACTACTCACTGATGCCCCATTTAACTCAATTCTAGCTGAATTTGCGTTATGTTTTTTTTTTTTTTTTTTTTATGTAAGGACTTTTGATTTTTAGGC
>VOQJ01005946.1:24391-47573 GCA_015052665.1 Apistogramma diplotaenia
TTATTTTTTGTTGAATTTGCGTTATTTTTTTTATTTTATTTTTTTTAAGTAATGACATTTGAAGTTCAGGCACAAATCAGTGGATTTTATTTTTAATATAGGCCAGTTCAAATTACTGCGCTGTGGTTATTGCACTGACAGATCTTAGCACATGTAAACTATGTGCTTTTTAAAATCCAGATGAAAATGCCAGGGTGAGGAGGCAGCAGGCAGGGGAGGCTGAAGTGGATGATGTGCAAAGCTAGAAGGATGATGGACAGATGATGATGGACAGACATAGAATGTGGCAAAAAGCAAGGAGAATTCCCCACCAAGAAAGCCATCTCATATTCATGTATTGTGATTACTTTTACGGTAATCCATCTGAGCTCGCTCCCAGAGGCAGAGCTCCTGACACCCCAGCCATGGAATCCGAGATCCTTTCATATGAGGCAGGATAGCAGTCAAACTCCCATTAGAGTCCCCTGCCTCTGTTTTCTTTTGTCTCCGGCTCTTTTCATCTTTAATCGCTTGTGAGGCTGTGTCGCTTATTTGCATCCCACTTGCTTATGTATCTCTCGCATCTTGGCTTATTATACTCGTGTGATGAAAATAGACAACAGCCTGAACACAATAAATTGAGAATATTGGAAATTTTCCACGGTGGAATGTTTTTATAAAATAATATTAGGATGGGGCTCGGTATCAGTTTGCTGGCTTTTAATTTTTCTTGTTCCAACGATTGCAAAAGGCGTCGGTTTCAGGTTAGCTTTGGGTGCTTGCTACAATGTGAAATTTAATCTGTTGGTCACTGTAAAATATTCTTCAGTTTGAAGTATTTAAAAAAGTCGGTGACGTCGGCTGTCATTAACGCATGCCTGACTTTTTTTATTTTTGCGGAAGCGTCAGCTGATGCTTGGGAGAAGCGGCGTGCCGTTATCCCTCGTTGACATTTCACCAGCTTTCAAGAACCACTCAACATTTTGCAGTTCTTCACCGGACAGAGGAGGAGGCGTAAGGGGATTGAGTAATACTCTCGTCTCGCTCACAAGATGCAGACATAAATAAGTAAAATGAAGAATCCAGAGATGAGCTGCAAGATTTGAAGCCTCAGCTCACCTAAAAATATCAGTGATAATCTATTATTCATGCTTGGTATTCATTCCCCACCCACTGACAGATATGAGCAGTTATGACAGGGAGCTCTGGGCTTCAGAGGAGCCTTAAAGGCATGGTCTCAGCATCTTCCTTCCTGATACGCCCGCCCTGGTCACCCGATCATCTTGCTATTGATCCTCTAACCACTTCCTTGTGCTAGTAGACATGTTGGACTGCTATTTCTGATGTTTCCCACCACAAAAAGCTGCAAAGGTGCCACTGAATAAAGCATCTGCCACTGTATGAAACATCTTGATTCTCCACCATGACACATAATACAAGAGACCGCCCATGCCCAGCAGTGGATGCTGACGGGAATAGTAAACAGGGGCTTTGTCCATGGAACAATTTGGGCAACGATTGATAGCTGGCTTATAATAGCAAGGCAGAAGCCATTTACTTCATTTACAGGCCTGCACTTGTATTATTTTATTTATCAGCGTTAGACCATTAATGTCAGAAAATCTCGTGTTTCCTTCGCGGCGTGTCCTGCCCCTTTTAGCAGCGTAGTATATTTGGAGAGCTAAAAATTCATATTGATGTCTCCTCGTTTTCCACTGCTCAGCATGCTGTGTAACACGCAGACAGGGAAACGAGCGCTGCAGTGACATGCTTACATTTTCAGCAGGATTTCCCCTATAATCAAGTCATTTGCGTGGGTAACGATGTTCTCGTTGTTTCCGTGGTAATGGTACTATTTATTAGCCGCGGCCGTTGGAAGTTCTCTGTACTTAAAGCTGACGTGCGTCTTTTATTGCCTCTGAGATACTAGTGTGAGAAAACAATGCTGTTTCCTCACAATTACACAAAACTGAAAGATGCTTTCTGTGTCGCGCCACATGTTTACAACAATTAAGTTTAGCTTTTTCAGACAGATATACAAAAAAGCTGTTTTTTCCCCTTTAAAAGTCATTAAAGTGCCTCTAATGAAGCAGCAGTTTTTCATTAAACTTTGTGGTAATTAGCTGGACCCTCCTCACCATAAATAAAACATGGCTAACAGCAAAGCTGATTTAGGGCACTTGTTGATGTTTAGACTCAGTCTAAGTCAGACATGCAAGTGAGAGGTGAAAATCTAAAACACTCGACTAGAGAAGCTACAGCGAAGATTATTCCGGGCCGGATCCGCGGCTTCGCTTGTTTACTTGGTGTGCAACGCGTCCTCTGCAGATGATGTGTGATAAACTGGAGTTTGCAGAAGGTCCCTCTCCACTCTTTGAATCCCTTTGGACTGGTGAAATCTCGTATAGGAGGGAATTTTCTGCAGTGGATTCTTCATGCTTCCTTTGCCTCTGTTTCGGTTTTATTTGATGTCAATATTTAAATCATTTGTCTTGACAGTGAGGAATCGTCTTCCGATGTGGTTCACAGAGGCAGGAAGGAGATAGTTCCACTTTCACAACTCCATTTCAAGAAAATGTAGACAGTTGAAACTTCAAACACGACTCGCTGTGAATGATTAAACGCGGACAGGCAGACCGGTGCCGGGTTCGCTTTAGTAGTAATCCTCTGCAAATGCGTTCACAGATATTTGGGTGGAGGCCGGAGATTCAGAGCAGCATCTCCTTGCTTGTTTACAGCACAGTAGTGGACAGCGAAGGTCTTCTGAAGGAGACCTGGCCTAATTAACATAAAACTGGGTTCCTGGGGACTAGGATAGTGTAGGGTGAATGATCTTGCCTCTGGTAAGGACATGTTGAGGGCAGCTACTAACACGCTAGTGTTAATTGTTTCCAGTGTGTGGCAGTGTTTAAGACCCAAATGTATTAAAAATAGCCATGGTCTAATGAAGAAGTGACAGTAAGGCATTTGTTAGGGGACCAATTTTTTGCAAACGACTACAGAAAGAACAGCTGACCATGAGCCGGGCCTTGATAATGACGAGGGTTAGCATCGACGAGGGAGACGTGCTACAGCAAGGTCTCAACTCATCAGCCCGGTAAGATTAGGAGGTGAATTTGGATGACTTCCCACTATTGATTGGTGGCGACTGATGATCAGATCTAATTTATGCAGCTTCGGGAAGCCTGATGTCAGTCTGGAAATCTGTTGAGGTCTTGATAATCAGCCAAGCAAGTCTTGCAATCTGCAGTCCTATTATTTCTCTCACTGGCATTCTGTAATGGAAAAGATAATTCCTCTTTTTTAATTAGAGCACAAGCAAAGTAAAGCTTCCTTATCTCATTATCCTCCCATTCTGGATGGAAAGCCCTCAGAGACGCCCTGGGAGGTGTTATTTTGTTGTGTTTCTCTTATGGCTGTTTTATTGTGTACAGTATTTGTATTTTGATCAAATCCATACGTTAACGTTTCTCCGCTCCACTGATCTTGATGTGTTTCTAAAGCCGAAAAGAAAAAAAATTAGCATTAGTAGGTAAAGGGGGAGAATATTAGTATTAATAGTGATATTATTATTTAAAATATTGTTTTTTCTGTGTGTGCATGCACACCCCAACCTTAACTTTGTTAAAATATACTGTTTGGATGTTTATCCATCCTCTTTTGCATATTTGCTGTGGACAGAAATTTAAAAAAATAAAACACTTTTTGCTGGGAATCGTGTGTGCTGGGAATCGTGTGTGCTGGGAATCGTGTGTGCTGGGAATCGTGTGTGCTGGGATGCAGTGAGCAGTAATGCTGGTCTCTTTTCCCTTGTACAGCCATGCTTGTGTCATCCGCGGACAGGTCGTGACCTCAGACGGAACCCCGCTGGTTGGAGTGAACATCAGTTTCATCAGTAACCCATCGTATGGCTACACAATCACCAGGCAGGACGGAAGGTAAGAGCATCACCATCGCACACGTTAAAGCTGTCGCTGTCACACGTAAATATGACACTGATATTACCGTCAAATGCTGCGGTTTTATGGAATTCTAATGATGGAAAGGAGGGAGAAAAAACACAGTTGCCACAGCAAACTGTGCCGCCATTGATCTGCTTTGTGATTTCATTTGGACCAATTTTGGAGTTCTCGGCTGAATTCCCAGAGAAATCAAACAAAGCCCTTCTGGTACACTCATAAGTTATGCTTCAGTAGCAGCAGGGTGGGGAAAGAATAAAATATGCCAATGCAAAGCATCTCACTAGAGCTATAAAACGTGGTGCAGATGGACATTATTTATTCGACAATAGAATATTAAGAAAATGAAGCGACGCAGTTCGGTTTAGGTCCCAGGAATTTATTTGCTCTCCGGGTTTATCCTCTCTAAATAGTCTAATAATGCTTTTGCCATCTATGTTTGTCCTAATTAGTTATGTTATAATTATGACCATAAAATAATACGTAGCAATGTGACTGTCATAGATCATTACCACTCGCATCCTCAGACGGTTCCACATATGTTCCGGCTGTTCAGGAAAGGAGGGAAAAAATGTTTTTTGTTATTTCATTACGGCGCTGCTAAAAACCCTTTGGGGAAAGATAAATTGTTGTGGCAATGTGTTCTAAATAAGGAGGAGGAAAAAGTCTCTGTGTAGCTTCCTTTGAACGATTCTGCTCACGCTGCTTTGGTATCGGGAGAGTTTCTCCGAGAAACGGGCGAAAACATCAAACCGGCTTCTGTGTGTTTCTTCGAGTGAAAGAGAGAAAAACTTGAGAGTAAAAATTCTAATAATTTTCCCCCTCTTTCTTTTCTGGTTAAAGTTATTGGATCAGATGGTACAAACATGCAGCCCCCAATCCCCCGGTGCTGGATCTCAGTGTTAGTGAGGCCTTGTGGCAAACCGAGCCCCTCGATCACAGCGCAACATGAATTGGTGTTTGCTCTCCAAGCCCCACTTCTCCCTGACACTCTTATCAGTCACTGACACTCTAAAGGCCCACATCTTTGCCGCTGGTTTGATCCTGATCATTCTCGCTTCCCCTCATTTCTTCTTCCATCTTGTCGTCTCCTCCTCCCTTTACTTCTACAAAAATCTCTCTTCTCTACCTCATCATCTCTACCTTCTTCACTCATTTCCTCTGCTCTCCATCCCTTCGTGCCGCCTCTCCTCTAATCTCTCATTGCCCGTAAGCCTTTCCTTTCTGGGTGCGACTCTTTTACTTATTTCCTGTGCTTTCCTTGAGCCCAGGTCTCATGTCCTTTCCACTGCGCCGACTTTCCTCATCTCTATCCTTTTTCCATTTATGTGTGTCCCATTTCTTTCTTATGCATCACTCAGTTTTTCCCTTTGCAAAGCTCCATACTCTTTTCTACCTTCCAGCATATGTGTAAACACTACTCCATCTCCCAGGTTCCCCTGTAAACATGCCCAGTCTCCTGCAACTCCCCTGCAATCACTGTAAACAGGCTCAGTGCAGCGTGAAATCAGAAATGCACCTGTTCAGCCACTTAGAAATGGGAAAGCTGTCTCAACTCATTTTTATGATGTGTTCTTTATTGTCCAAGGGCTTAGTTTTTTAAATTACCTTTTCCACTATCTGGGAAAGTTTTCTGGCCTAAACAAAAGAGGTTAGTTTTGTTTCTTTACGACTGTGTAGCCATTTTCTGATTGGCTGAGCATTAAGACAGACCCGCTCGCTTTTAAGCTTTTCTCTATTAATGAGAAAAATGCTGACATGGGTTTAAGCTCATTGCATTATTAGGTACTTGTGAGGGCCTTTATGGGACGACGTGTGCTTCTACTCTCTTTATTCATTCTCACAAACTTTTTTGCTCTGACCTTGGCTCAATTTAGCCTGAGTAGATGTCACGCAGTCCTTTATAAATATAGTTATATTGTTCATTAGCTGGCACGTGAGTAAAAATGTGCATCATTTCGCACATGGTGTGCCAGATAATCGACAGGGTTAACTTTCTTAGCTTGATGCATTTCCTGAGGTCACAAGCAAGTAACCTTGTGTAGGTAACTTAATCATTTTGTTGCTTGAGGCTATTGTCATGATTGATAACAGCCAGTGCATCTCTTCATCGATCGCCTGTGCTGCCCATGGTAGTGCAGAAGTGTTTTGAGTGTGCGTGGCCCAAGCCTGCCGGGCATACTACAGACTAACCGAATGCAGCGGCATGGCTACTGATGGATCGCAGCTGCATGACTACTGTGAGAGCCTTGCTCTGCAGACCCGGGACTGATGAAGAAGCTCACTTCGCTTGCACCCAGCCAAGGGCAAAACATCAAGGGTGGACCAAGTTGTTGTTTATCACCACGGCCAATCAGATGTTTACCCCAAAGGGAAGTTAGACTGAGCAGGTCCTTTATATAGAAGCTTAAACCAACAGGGAGCTTGCCCATTTTACGCGGCACTATTCAAACTTGCTTCTTTACCTGTAATTTGAGGAAAGTGTGGGTGTATGTGTGAGAGAGCGTTTGCCTGTGTCCCAGGGGCCTGTAGGTGACCAGGTGCTAATTGGCTCTTGGAGAGAAATGACAAAAGCTGCAGAAGTCCGGTGCAGGTGCAGGCACTTTGCAGCAGTTGCTAAAATGCAGCCTGTTTACTGAGACACAGTCAGGTCAGTGCAGAGGCAGAGGCAGAGGCCCTTTAATGCAACAGCAGACGGGATTGCATTGCAGGGCTTTTAGACTGATGTTAGAGTGGACAGGCCTCATAAGGGATCAATAAAGCACTGGCGGCTGCCTCCATCCTACAGCACAAGCCTCCCCCTCTCAAGTACAGCACACATGCGAGCGTAGGGCAGCATGTTACGTGGTATGAAGGGTGAAATAATCGTGCCTGTAATCTGTTTTCTTCAAATGAAATATAAAGATTATAACGCTGAACAGAGCTGCTTTTCTGTGCTGTGATCTGTAATCGTAGGTCCAGCTTGTGTACCAGTCAGATCATTTGAAACAATTTTCCTTTTTACGATTTTTTTCTTAAATAATGAATTTATTACTGTCTCAGCTGATATGCCTCTTAAATAGATAACAAATGTGTTCAATTATAATAATTGCTGATGTGAATTTTCTCTGTATTTATTTTTGTGATCCGTCTTAAAGTGAAATGAATAATAATCAGCGGTGGGATCAGTTCACCCCCTTTGACATTGTGCACATCTGTGTTCCAGTTTTGACTTGGTGACCAATGGGGGCATAGCCATAGCCCTGCACTTTGAGCGCGCTCCATTCATCACCCAGGAGCACACACTCTGGTTGCCATGGGGACGTTTCTTTGTCATGGATACCATCGTGATGCGGCACGAGGAGAATGACATCCCTAGCTGTGACCTCAGCAGCTTCACCAGGCCCAGCCCGGTGGTGTCCCCAGCGCCGCTCACAGCATTTGCCGGCTCCTGTGCTGAAAGAGGGAACGTCGTACCTGAAATCCAGGTGATGCAGATTAAGCACACAAGTACAAGCAGAAAGAATTAGCATTTTACAGTTATGGCTGCGTATGTATCTACATGTGTCTTTGATGTAAGCGTCTCCTTCTGTGTTGTTGAGCTGGTTGTGTGGCTGCTGTGTCTCTGGCAGATTTCTCTGCGCCCTTCTCTCATTACTCTGCCTCCCAGTTTGCCTCATAAGATTTATAGCATATCGGGGAATTTAGTCTGCGGTAGAGTTTATTTATAGTCGCCTTGTCTTCGTGGCTCCTTGTACAGGGACATCATCCCATTTACAGTTGTAAAAAAGGATGCTGATAAGTCAACCATGAGCAGCTGCACTGTTTGAACATTTAAAAAGCCTAAAGTCTCCTGACCTCTGTCTCTCAGAGCCGCTGCTTCGTAGTATGAAGACGGGCTCCGAGCGGCGGCTCAGTCATAGACGACAGGAGTTGCTGCTGTTGACCCTGAACGTAAACACGGTGCAGCCTGTGAATGCTGACCCACTGCTCCTACAGGTCTGACCTCAGCTGAAATTTCCAAAGGCAACAGCATTTTACTAAGCTGACTCTTATTGTTCTATATATTATTGGACCTGGCAGGCTCTGAGCCCAGGAGCACCCAGGTTACACAACTGTGATATGGATTTCAGGGAAAAGACTCTCCTAATGGAGGACTTTATATTATGAAATCAATTATGGAAAATTCTCATTGGAATACATAATGAAGAAATTCTTCATCCTATGCCATGTAACGCATGAGCATAATTGTCCTCTAATTAGTGTTTCAAACCTCCCTGGGGTGCGGAGATGTGGTTGGAGGCGAGGCTAAAAAACACATAACAAAGGCTGTGGTGGCCATTGGCTGACAGACAAACTGCGTGAAACAAGCCAAAGCAGCAGCATTCAAGACAGCTCGTATCAGCTGCCGTCGTGGACGATGTTTTCCTCTCATTAATGAGCTCTGCTTGTGCATTCACAGTCTCTGCAGGAAGAAGTCCCTATACCCGGGACAGACATGAAACTGGGATATTTAAGCTGCAGGACCCCAGGTTACAAGTCGGTGCTCAGGGTGACCCTCACCCACTCCTCCATCCCTTTTAACCTGATGAAGGTTCACCTTATGGTGGCTGTGGAAGGCAGGCTTTTCAGAAAGTGGTTTCCTGCAGCCCCAAACCTTTCTTATGACTTCATATGGGACAAGACCGACGTCTACAGCCAGAAGGTCTACGGCCTGTCCGAAGCTTTTGGTAAGATTTGTTTGTTTTGCTTCATTTATCCAGATTAAACATAACTTCACTAGTTTAATCTCTCTTTTTGCTCCATAGTTTCAGTTGGTTTTGAATATGAGTCATGTCCAGATCTTATTCTGTGGGAGAAGAGGACGGCTGTCCTTCAGGGCTACGAAACCATCGCCTCCAAGCTGGGAGGCTGGGCTATAGATAAGCACCATGCTTTAAATATCCAGAGTGGTGAGTCAACCCGTTCTTACTTCCATAGATGTTTTTGTCTCCACAGCTTCTCTGGGTTCACCTTTACTTTGGACATCAGCAGCAGAGTAGATGAGGGTGGGGTGGGGGGCGAGATGAAGGAAAATGCCTACAGCCGGACTCAAACTCAGTTCACTGCTGTAGCACAAGTGGCCCGCTCGACCCACTGAACTGTGCCAGCACCCTCTCAGCAGCTTCTTTATTAAAATACCGACTAAAATCTATTTTTTCCACAACATATCTTAATTTTAACACTAATATGATATATGTGTAGCAGCTGGCAGAGTCGTGGTCTGTTGGTTTGTTGTGAGTGTCCTCATATTTGGTTTCTGATTCCCATGTTTCAGGTGAGGATTACTGTTTTCATTTTAGCTTCTGTTCGACTTCCTGCTTTAGTTGTGAGTCATATTTGAATTGTGGCCTTGTTTCTGTTGAAAGTTTGGAGTTATTTGTATTTGGTTCCTCGTTCTGTGTTCTTTAACCTCCGCTGTGTCCTTGTGTCATGTTTTAGTGTTGTTTGAAGTTCTGAGATCTTAGTCATCTTCAGGTGTTTTTTTTATTGTGAGTTTTTTAGTTTGTTTTTGTTTCTTGAAGTTTTGAGCCTTTTGTGCTCTTCCTGTATTTTAGGCCTTTAAGTTCTAGTTGGTGTTTATGGAGTTATTCATGCTCAGCCTTCCTCAGCAGAGTTAACTCTGCTTATTAGTTAATCTTCTGAGTTAGTTCACTCTCTGCTCTGGTAGTTAGTCGTCTCCTGTGCTTCCTGCTTAGCTTTTCTTCCTCCCCAGGCTTATTATCTTGATTGTCTACACCTGTGTCTACTTTTCCCAGCTGTCTCCACTTCCCAAATCACACCATGTGTATAAGTAATCTACCCCCCCCCCTTCTTTGTCCTCGTGTCTGTTAAGCTCCTCCACTGCCCCCCCCCCTTCTGTTTGGAAGTTCTTGCTTCTCATTATTGGACTTTATTTTGTACTCTGCTTATGAACTCTGCATCATCTTTAATAATCGGCACACCTTCTGTTTACCATTCTGCATCCTGAGTCTGTGACAGGTGCTGTTCTTGTTTTTGTATTTGCTTCACCTATACTGTGTATATGCCTCATATAATAATGATAAAACTGGAAGACATAGCTGTAATAAATGATTATTGCTGATATCAACAATTTATGCCAGAAATATTAGAATAGCATAGAAGTGCAAGTGCATCCTTTCAGAGATCATTAATGTTTAATATCGAGACAATTGGAGTGCAAAAATCCTTAAATGTATAAATGCTAGAATATACATATTATCCACATATAATAAGGCCAAAGATAAAAGCATTTACTAATTAATTTAAAATTTAAAAATGTAACAGAGTCTGGCTAACTGGATTCAGATCTTATCAGGACCTCATGTCAGATTTTGTAAAAATAAAAAAATCAGTGTATATTTTACACATGATTCAGAAAACGCCCACAAGAGCAGAAAGCGCTGCAGGTTCCACCCTGTGCTTCAGACGATGCTTTTAATGCAACATAAAACTGTCCTCCCTGCCTGTAGCATTTCTAGCCTTTATTCCATTTAGCAGCGTCGTGTAGCCGCAGATAGATCTGACTTTTTATTCCCTCAATCCATTTTTAGGTGAGGGAGGTCAATTTTCTTATTGCCATCAAATCGCTCCTGAAAGGCAGCAGTAGAAATAACTTTGGGCAGCACCTGTCACTTCATCGTCTGTTTGTGTCTGGAAGGACTCATCAGAGGAGATGAAGCATACTTGAAAAGTGCTCAGGAAGGTGGCATTTTGATCTGTCACGCTTAAACCTGCTGAGCCTGAAAGTGGAGTCCAGAGGAGGGAGAGAACTGCCCTCACCACCAGCACTGCCAGTTCCTCCAGTCGCCCCCTCTTTTGGCACCTCCACGTCTTGCTCATGCCCAGCATTTTTAGAATCATCCCTAATTTAATTGCTGTCAGGCTGCTACTCCCAGCAGCAGCAGTCCCTAAGATTAAATCACGTCCCAGGAAGGGGATGCTTGGCTGATCTCTTCTGAGAGACCAAATGTTGTGCTGCTCAAAGATCTCAGGTCACTAAGTGCCATCAGATGCAGCAAAACTACAACAGACATGCAGATGCTGCATTTCAAATATGATTACACTGATTGGGCAGCAAAAACATCTTTTCATTTACATATTTGACAGTTTTTCTGGGAGCAGATTAGCAGCACTAATGCGAAAACAGTGTGTGTGTCGGTCCAGATCTGAATGCTGCACATCTACACCGTTCTTTCATTTGTTTGCTGCAAAGCTGGTGGAGGTGGACAAACAGGTGAAATATATAAATATTTCGGGGTGTTTACTTGTTTGGATTTCTTTTGTTAGTGTTTTTTTGCGATGGTGCCTGTGTGATCAGCTTGTGCCAGGACTTTCTCGGTTCCTACTTTGCTGTGAAATTGTGCCCCGTGTTTCCATCTACCGAGACGACCTGTTATTGCAAACGCAGGCACTCGCTGCAAATTTCATGGCTGTAGTTAATAGAGGTACACACACAGTCCTATTTAAAACCACATCAAATGCTTATCTTCGTATTGACTTACACTTTCCCTTAAATCTTTTGTCCAATATACCTTTAAAACTGCATTAAGCCGCCTTAAACCGCGAGGAGACAGGAACTGAAGGAGTCGGAGCGGTGGAACGGGCTCGGCTCACCACGTTCCCACTGGTATCATGTTAGCATCCGCAGCAGACAGCTTACCCATCGAGCAGAAACACGGAAGCATTCAGCATTTTGATCCACTCGTTAACTGAACTTCATTACATGCAAATCAAGCAGCTTGAGGACCTTAATTGATCAATTAAATCTCATGACGTGGAATTTGCAGATTTGTTTACACGGACTTCTGTGCAGCTCAACACACCAGACTGGAAAATGATTCTCTTCCAGGTTCATCTGTAGATCACAGGAGGCAGGTTGACATTTAAGTAAAACTAATGGTGATCTAATACATTTGTTAAGCATTGTATAATTTAAAAAATTAATTCAAGTCAAAGTGAGATTTGTCCAAAGTCCAGCCAGCAGCTGCTAACAGCAGCAGCACATATTTCTGTATTTGCTCATTTAGCTTCCTTTATCATGTAAATGTAACTTGAAGTGAGTTGGTGTGTTGTTGTTGGACAAACAGCTGTTTTTTTAACTCTACTTCCAGTAAAGTTTGGCAAAAGCTGATTTAACGTCATTGTTGAAATTCACCTCGAAGCACGTTTCAGTTGGTGTTCGACACGCCGCTTTGTGCTGTACTTCCTCCCTCCGTGTCCGAGCTGAGTCTCCTTAACCTAAATAGGTTGTGCTATTTGTTTCTTTTCTGCACCTTCATCAGGTATTCTTCACATGGGCAATGGGGAGAACGTCTTCATCTCTCAGCAGCCTCCTGTAATCGGCAGCGTGATGGGGAACGGGCGGAGGCGCAGCATCTCCTGCCCCAGCTGTAACGGCCTTGCTGACGGAAACAAGCTGATGGCCCCCGTGGCTCTGGCTTGTGGCTCAGATGGAAGTCTGTACGTGGGTGACTTCAACTATGTGAGGAGGATTTTCACCACAGGGAACGTCACCAGCGTCCTGGAGCTCAGGTAACAGAGGAGCAGCCTACTAGCATTCGCTCAGGACCATGAGCTCAGACGGGCTTGTGCACAGGTCATAAAGCACAGAGGTCGATCGAGATAGACAGAAATGCCCTGAAGGCAAAGGATTGATGGCTCTGCCTCTGATTCACCTGTATCAGCTGGAGTTTGGATCTCACATGGGATGAAGAGGATGTAATAAAGTCTTAACAGAAAATGTTAAGGAAAGATTAATTTCCTAATGCTCCCAAGGAGAAGATTGAGTTGACTTAAAAAAATTGTTTAGTCATGCTTCTCTCTTGATTAATTATGCCTGCTATTTTCAATTCTATCTACTATCAACTAACCTTTCCTTTCCTTTCTCTTCCTCTTTGATTTCTGCTGCTTTTGGCAAACGTTAACAGAAATAAAGACTTCAGGCATAGGTAAGCCATGCAGCCAGAGAGCTGCAGCCTAATCTTCTCAGCACATTTCAGACACGCACTTGTGAGCAGAACTCATTTTAAAAATATTTAACTTTAATATAGTTCTGGATGTTGGTCCTTTTGCACATGAAAGACCAAACCAGAGATATTTGTTACATTGTGTGCGTTTTATTCCAGCGACATATTTGCTGCATTTATGCAAGCGAGCTGAAGCCTGTGTGCTTCCGCCATCACCCCGCTGCCTGCACCTATAGCACTCTGTCAATATTAGAATGGGAATAAAATGATGAGCAGTATAATTTGATTACCTCATAATGCAGCTGCAGTTGTTTTAATCTTCATGGAACAGCTTCTCTCCCCAGAAATATCATCAAAATCCTGGTCTCCTCCCCCCACACCACTTTACTCTATACACTCAGTGCAGACAGCCTCGTGCAAGGGATAATTTGCATTTTTTGATAGTCAGTGAGTGTTTAATCAAAGAGAATGTACTTTTTTAATGTAATAAAGCTTAAATATTTATCTTTGTACAGAACTCTGGTTTTGCAAATGATTACAGGAGTAAACAGGATATAAGACACTGTGCGTACATATCCAGGGGAGCCGCTAAAATGGCAGCTCAGTGTAGATTTTATCACTGGCTTAAGATACAGAGACTTCATTTTCCGTGGCAGGTGGTGGCGAGGGAAATCTCTGTGTGCTGTCTTTAGATACTGTGTCTCAGGCAAAGGGCTATTGATTGATTTTCTATCACAGGGTCATGACTTTAGCTGGGGAACAGTTAGTCAACCCGAGGATGAAAAGCCTTGTGATGCTGGTCACTGGCCTCTATTTCCAGGAGGATGGCCGCACTAACAAACACTCAGAAGCTCCCGGCTGCTTTTCTCCGTCTGTTCTCAGGCTTCTGCATAACAGAAATATTGCTGTTATTATGCTTCTGTACATTAACTTAAACATCCCATGTGCACATCATTGCTTCCTTTGCTAGAACAAGACCAAAGGCACATCAAGACCTTGTCTCTCAACGATCCAAACACATTTGCATATTGAAAGGGAGATTTATCCATGAAAACACAGCGTGTGTCTGTATAAAATAGGTGGCTGCCTCCTGTTCATGTGTGAGCTAGCGATAGGAGTGGGAGGTGGGTGATGGGGTGCTGCAGTGTTCATTGACCCCCCTACTAAGTATGTCCCAATCTGCTCCAACCATTTCCACGACAGCATGCCGCAAAATCCAATTATCTTCTACAAACTAGATGTTGTCAGTGAATGTAGATGGGGTATATGGCCATAGCTCAAGGTCAGGGAATAACACCTCATAGTTTCAAACACTATGGGGGACCAGCACTGTTTTACATGCACCCAGGAGCTGATAAGGTATCATCTGATTGCACATGGCAGATAGAATACAAAGCCAGTTATTGAGATTTGCCACTGACCTACTCTGAGATAGCAGTCATTTTTCGAAGCCGGCCAGCTGTACCTGGAGTACACTGAAGAGCATCGTATCAGTCAACTGGGTCAGCAAGCAGATTGTGACATGTGCGCCTGAGGTTTGCTGCAATACCCTGTCATCACTGATTCACTGAAGGTCAATTGTCATTTAAAATTACGTACTGGAGACGACAGTTCCACAGACGCACTCGGCTTTCTTCTTCTTGTATTTTAAAAATGTAGTCTTTGGCGCTGTCGTGCTGACCATAAGCCCTAAAGGAACCCTCAAGGTTACGGTTGAAAAACTATCTTAATCCACTTTGAATGACGTCCTGCTGACAGGCTTTTCCATAATGCTTATCAGGTCTGGCAGCACGCTGCTGTATCCTGCTCCGATAAGTCTGCTCATCTTTAAGGTGGCAGAACTCCTCACTGCTGAACTGGTTACCACTTCCTTTGGTTAGGTTTCTCAGGAACAAAAGTCAATGGACAATTCAGTTTTTGTCTATTTTTACTTGATTAATCTTTTAAATGAACTTTCAGATTGTTTTTGATACATATTCTGACATTAAGTAGCAAATTAAATCAGTAAAACTGTGTCAGTCAGGTGGCAGCCGGAAACACCGTTAATCCAAGTAAGATTTGTGTAATGAAGCTTGTAAAATCACTTTTAAAACGCATAAGTTTTAAAAATAAAGTTTCTAGCATCTGGCATGTGCATAATAAAGTGTAATTGGACTTTCTTCCAATCTGTCATGCTTTGATTTTCCAGCGTAAGCTTATATTTATGGTAAGCAGAGATGAAGTTTTAATGAAAATATCATTTTTTATCACGACTGTGGATTTGTTTTCAGCTATCTTTGTCACCTGTCCCGACTGGAGCACATCAGTAGGGTGCATGCATCCTGTTGCAGCACGGGTTCTGTTGTCTGTCAGGTCGGGCAGCCTCGAGTGTGTGTGTGTGTGTGTGGGGGGGTTACTTTGTTGGCTGGGAGTTAATAGGATATCTTCCTGTGCTGTAATATCTGCCTGATGGATGCATAATGTCTTTGGAGTCCTGGTTCAGTCAGTGATGACTTTCTGTTTCAGGTGAATTAATAACATAATTATTTGTACTTTTAGTATGGTTGGTTCCATATAGGTTTCTTTCAGCTGATATCAGGGGAAATGTCTTGGCTCAGTACTATTAGCTCCACTCCACCCTCATTTCTCTGTGAGGTCCACCTCAGTCGATATTACTGTTGTTTCAATACAATTATACACTATATGATATGCACACGCTGTATTTAAAGGAGAGAAAGATGCACATGTACATAGATATGGATATATTACACTCGTATTTTCGTATTTTTCTAACTAAGCTGACTGTATGAATCCTAAGCTGCACTATTATGTCACGTTTAATCTCATTTTTTTTGCCATGTTTAATCTCATTCTGTTTTCTTTGTCCTGGGTATAAACTGTAATTGTGCCCAATTGACTCTTTAAATGGCTTTTGAATCCATTTTAATTGTATTACACAATGTTTCTTATTGAAAGAGCTGTAGCCCTTCCAGCTTTATTGACTTGAGCTTCTTCCTCTGTGTTCCCTCCACTCAGCAACAGCCCTGCACATAAGTACTACCTGGCCACTAGTCCGGTGAACAACGCTGTGTACCTTTCAGACACCAGCAGCAGGAAAGTGTTCAAGGTTAAATCACTGAATGTTGTGAAAGATGTGGCCAAGAATCTGGAGCTGGTGGCAGGCACCGGTGACCAGTGTCTCCCGTATGATGACACTCGCTGTGGGGATGGAGGAAAGGCGGTTGAGGCCACTCTTACTAACCCAAGAGGTACTGCATGCATGTGATTCATATGAGTGTTTGTTTGCCTCTTTAACCTGGCTCAGTACATAAATAAATGATATGCATGTATGATTATCAGCATACTTATATATGCACAGCCTTCTGTTGCCTTCAGCCATCAGCTAACCAGCTAGTTATTTTTAACTGCATGTTTCTCTGAGAGTTTCTTCTTTTTCTTGTTGCTTCCATATGGGCGTGAAGCATTAGTCATTCAATCACATGCTTATTCTTTGTCCTCTACTGTGTTGACATTATGAGTCACATTTACTGAAACAGCCCCTTTGAAATGTGCATATCTGTAGTCGTGCTGTGCACTGAAGAACAGCACAGTCTGCTCTCACTACTGTAAACCTGTAGAAAATGCAGAGACTTGCCAGGACACCTCAGCTTCAGCAAGAGGAAATAACACTGATGACGCTTTGGCCCTAATTGAATCAATACTTGCAGCACTCTTTCTGTTGTTCTTCTTTATTGATTAAAAAACCAGTCCTAGTATTAGATTTCATTGTCATGATTAGTCTTTAATTTTATTGCAGCGAACTGTCCCTAATTGTCATCTGGTGGGGCCCTGTGCTCATATTAAAACACAGATAAACAGAAGGCCGTTTCCCTCTTCCTCTCACTGCTTTGTCTGCAGGCATTACTGTGGATAAGTACGGGGTAATCTTCTTTGTGGATGGGACCATGATTCGCAGGATTGATCAGAATGGTATCATCTCTACTCTTCTGGGATTCAATGACCTGACCTCTGCCCGACCTCTCAGCTGTGATGCTGTGATGGACATATCTCAGGTATGACCTCTCTGAACTGCGCACAGGTGTGTGCTTTGCTGTCTCTCAGCCCACTCGAATCTCCTTGAATGACCCTTGTTTTCAGGATGCTTGCACCCCCACATGAAGGTGTTTCAGCAGCTTGATGCTCCAAACCTGCATCTGGCAGGTCTTGGTTTAGATTTGGTGTAAACCCACAGGATTTCTAAATGGCCCAAGATTATCTTTGCTATGTTTTCCTGTGTTCACTTTAGTTTATTTCAGCAAAGTTTTTGTCCTGTGACTCATCATAAATGATAAAACTGATGATCAAAATAGTTCAGGTCAGTTTAGATCTTTTTTTTTTTTTGACCCACATGAGGAAATTCATCCTGCAGCAAGGTGAAAAAACATGTAAATAGGACAAGAAAACCTTTCAGACTGCAGTTAATCAAGAGCAGGTTTGTGGGAACCATATGTGTTTATTGCTTGTGGAATAAATTAAACCTTTTACTGCATCTATTTCTTTCTGCAAAACGTGCTTCTCTGACCTGAGTATCAAATCTATTAACCAAAGGATTGTTTGTTGAAAATTCGATTACATCGTTTTTTGCTGGTGCAGTAGATTATGAATTTGAGAACGAGACAAACAAACAAAGCCCGGTGAATCACAAAGTTTAAATCATCTCATGATTAAGGTACAAATGGAAGCAGATTAAAAAAAACCAGATATGAATAAAAACTGAAAATGAGCAGCTGAGCTTTGGGACTTCCACAGTAACCGGACCAAACGCATTACAGCAGCACAGCGGCCAGAGGAGGCGCTGTGGTGTCTGCAGCTTCCGCGTCTGCGTCGCATCCCAAACGCAGAGCGCCGATGACCTACAGCTGTAGGGGGATGACAAGGGTGACCTATAACCTCAGTGGCTCTGACTTCATGCACAAATCTTCACTGACGCACACACACACACACACACACACACACTAGACAGAACACATCCCCCAGGCAAGGACACTGCGCTGAGGTCACTCTCTGGCTCAGTGACTTCCCATTTGGAGGTGACAAGACAGACTTTTTGCATACATGGCTGTTTTTCTCCTCACCTACTACGTAGGAAATAAAACCCCCTAAAAATAACTTTAATGTTTTAGAGGGGTTTGTGTTTTCCTTATGTTCCATATTTATGATTCATAATTGTTTCAGTTTTCGTCCCATTGATGGAGCATTCTGGGCTCAGTTATTGGACTTGATTGATGTCCGAGCCCAGCTCAGTGAGCGTGCACTTGTCTGATTCGTGTCTCTTTGTGTATTTTGCTGACTATAACTAGCACACAGGTCTTGAGGGGTCGTCACATGCTTTCTATTGGAAGCTTTCCGTGTGTGTGTGTGTGTGTGTGTGTGTGTGTGTGTGTGTGTGTGTGTGTGTGTGAGAGAGAGAGTGAATGATAGAGTCAGTGCAGGAAGCAAAGCCTCCAGCTGCCCATTTGCAGCCCCAGGGGAACTTCATCCGCCCTCGTGACCTCTGCTCGCTGCTCCTTTACCTCATCACGCACACAAGTGCCTATAGATGCTCTCCATCCCAGTTTCACAAACACGAGGACGCGTGCAGACTGACTGCGGCTCTACAATGATGACAAATCACACAAGCACTGCCAGAGACACTCAGACAGTAAAAAGCATCCATTAAAAATTCATCCAGAGCACATAGCTTCCTTCTTCAAACACTCCCCAACCCCTCACTTAGAATCTGACTTTCTCTGGAGAAGGCTCATCACAGTGGTCATTACTTTTGCTCTACCACACCTGGCACACCTAGGCAGGAAGTAACGCCAGATTCCTCTTTCTCCCCTGATGAGGTCATTGTTATCTTTCTGTGCCATCTGTGCAGCGAAACTGCAGCAAAATCTACTCCTAATTCGATCTATAGTTCTGTAACCTTTCGTTTAACTTTTGATTATCAAGCAAAAGGACAAGATTTTGACCCCATCTGTGTTTTTTTTTAACTTTTCTTTTTTTTCGAAGGTCCTGAGTTGCTGCTGTCTTAGCAGAACTTCCTTTTTCTCTTTAACGTCTCAGAAATCTTCTCTGCATTCCCCGCTGAGCTTAAATGCAGGAAAATCACGTCTTAAAACAAGATCACTCAAACATATTTCAGGGGTGTTAGCAGCTTCAGAAAGCTTTATCTAGACTATGACTGTGACATTCAATTCAAATCTGAGAGGAACTTCAAATAATGACATATTACTCTTCTTGAGGCAGGCATCATGCTGGTGCCAGCAAAGAGTGCAGAGATTACTAATGGAACATGTCATTAGAATTCTAATACAAGTTCTCTTACATTTAAAATAGTTTGTTGCTGTGCCGGTGCAGCTGTTGAGCATGTTTTGGGTGTTTTTTGCTGTTAGCGGCTTTGTCTAGCAGGCACTTCTGACAGCATCCCCACTGTATAAAAGGCAGGGTATGATCTGGTTACAGCATATGGGACAGCAGCTCGGGAAATATCCCCTCATCAGTCAGAGTGGCGTGAAAACCTCCTCACAGGCAGCTCCCAGGAGCCGCTCCACACTTGGCTCATGAAATATTTAACCAGCAGTGTTGACAAGAAATAGGTTTTAAGAAATTGAAAGTCTACCCTTCATTATCCAAGTAAATGCATTTTCTGCTTACCGAGAGATGACATGTATCCACTGCTAGTCTCCTGTTTGTCGCATGTAGCCAAAAGATGTGTCCTGTTATATAAACCTCTTCCATTACGTGGCAGACGATGGGGTTTATAGGATGTGAGGTGCGTAATGCTCAAATCTGTTTTTCAATTACAGGTGGGCAGGTGCTCCACTTTAATAAAAGTCACCGGCTCAAGAATATGAACTAAGCCAAGAGTGTGGAGACATTCCAATAATTATCTCCACAGAAAGCCGTGTCTCTTCTATGGTTTCATCCTTGTTTCAGCATTAACTTCTAAATGAGATGGTTAGGAATATGTGCAGATAGCAGGTAAGCAAAAGGCACAATAGGACTAATGGTCTCTAACCTGAAAGCTGCCCGAGCTTTAGTTTGTGCTTTTTATTCTGTGTAATGGACATTTGCAAAGCAAAAGTCAAATCTAATGCATTTGTAGCCCACTGCTTTTATATTCCCAAGTCAGGAATCTGCCTTTTTATTGCAAAGTATTCGGTCAAAGTGCTGTTTAACCTCAGACAGTTGGTGGAAGCCCATTACACGGCCAAAGGGCATCTGTGTCCACGCACAGTACGCTCAAAATGTTTCGTGTCTTTTAGCTGTGTACTTACCAGACTCAATAACATGTGTTTTAGAAGAGTTTAATTTGAAAGTCAACAGTTTGTTGCATGTTTAAGTACCTTATGTGTGGGTGTTTTACCTGTGTCCGCGGTAGAAATAAAAATATATGCAATTTCAAGGTCATTATGACAAAATATTCAGCCATAATAACGTCCTACATGTTTCGCAGTCATAAGACAAAGTATCCAAACAATAGGAAGACTTCTCTTTGTAAAATATTACCTAAAATCTGAATCTGTCTTTGTGCTTCAGTGCAGGTTTTAATCCGTTTCTTTTGTTGGAGCTCCAAGGCTTCTATTGAAATATTGCACTTCATATTATGTTTCTAAGAGATCCCACTGGGATCATAAGTGAGAGGGAGACCAGTAAATTGGATGAAGCCAATCATTCCAATTTGTTAAAAGCCTGATACATTGTTAGCAGAACAATAAGTCATAATTTAGGAGGCCAGAGACGGGCTAGGCTTTCATTTGGTAAGTGTGCTCCAGTTTCTTTTCAAGGACTCATGCAATCTCTTGTCATTACAAAATTAATAACCCAAAGCAAGAAAAAACAGCGACTTGGGTGAAGGATGCAGAAGCCTTGTCCTTAAGTGTCCACAGTTCTCGTGATCCATTGCAGTGTGCTGTTTTCAGTTAACCTTATCATGTGTATGATCTCTTCTCACACTGCCCTTTCTCACCACTGTCGTTATCGTCTTTGATCTTAAAAATCATGTTTTTGTGTATCACCTTTTAAAAGTACATCAGCTATTTTTCTCCTTATCAGATAATAAAGTATTTTTTTCTATTTACAGCTTAAGCTATGAAATAACCATCCTCCTTGAGGCCTTTTCCCACTTGAAAACTGTGTGGATCAATAAAAGTATGGTATATTATATTTTTTGTGTCTTTCCCCTCTTAGGTGCGCCTTGAGTGGCCTACAGACTTGGCAGTGAGTCCAATGGACAACTCCCTATACGTACTGGACAACAATGTAGTGCTCCAGATCTCGGAAAACCACCAAGTCCGCATTGTGGCGGGCCGGCCCATGCACTGCCAAGTTCCTGGGATCGACCATTTCCTCATGAGCAAAGTTGCTATCCATGCCACCCTCGAGTCAGCTAATGCCCTAGCTGTGTCTCACAATGGCGTTTTGTACATCGCTGAGTCAGATGAAAAGAAAATAAACCGGGTCAGACAGGTGTCCACAAACGGAGAGATCTCCTTGGTTGCAGGGGCACCGAGTGGCTGTGACTGCAAGAACGACGCCAACTGTGATTGTTACTCTGGAGATGAAGGCTACGCCAAAGATGCTAAACTGAATGCGCCATCTTCCCTGGCAGTATGCCCAGATGGAGATCTTTACATTGCAGATCTGGGGAACATCCGTATCCGTTACGTGCGCAAAAACAAGCCCTTCATGAATCCCCTCAGCATGTACGAGGTGTCCTCTCCCATTAATGACGAGCTCTATCTGTTTGACTCCAACGGCAGCCACATTTTTACTCAAAGTCTGACCACAGGAGACTATCTGTACAACTTGACCTACACAGGATCAGGAGATATCAGCAGCATCACTGATAAGAACAAAAACACAGTGATCATCAGAAGAGACACCACAGGAATGCCTCTGTGGCTGATGGTCCCTGATGGACAGACCTTCTGGTTCACCATTGGCACTAACACTGCCCTTAAAACTGTCGCTGCCCAGGGTCAAGAACTAGCTGTAATGACCTACCATGGAAGCTCAGGACTGCTGGCAACTAAGACAAATGAAAACGGATGGACAACCTTCTTTGAGTAAGTAATATTAAGAAACGCCTTTATAATCATGAAACATAAAAGTCTGGATTTCAGTTCAGAGAGAAGCTGAAGGCTCTGTTAAATCTTAAATCCAGTGTGCAGGTTGCTCAGTCTTTTCTGCAAATATCTGATCTAAGAGCTCTGAATTCATTACGTCGCTGAATGCTGAGATGCTTCAGAGTTGAAGAGCTCTTTGGCATGTGAGTTTAGTGTTTTGGCATGCGAGTTCACTTCTTATAGCTGGGTGTCTATGTCAGTCAGAATACAAGACCTGTGAAAGGATAGGTGTAATCCTGTTTGCTGTTATCATACCAAATAGGATTACTGGATGATATGTTACTCATCTGCGCCCTTGCTTGCAGACTGCAGATCATCACTTGTTTGGAGTCGTTGGGTACAGGAACAACATGTATCTCCCGAGCAGAACAAAATTCACACATGCAAATGGGACGAGGCCTAGAAAAATAAGCGTAATTGAATAGCCAGAGGTATTAATTGATTCGGGCAAATCATACGTTGTGAGGAGACAATTGAAAGCACTCCCACGTGCTGCGCTATTTGAGCTTAGGATTTCATGTTCTTGTGACTTGCATGGAGCAATCTGTCCCTTGGCTTAATGTACCAGGGGATGCTATGCTAACTGGATGTCATTCCAAAAAGTGTGATTAAGCAGATTGGCTGGTCAGACATCTGTTACACCTCGCTGGAGGAATAAAACTCTGACACATAATCAGACGCTCTGTTTAATATGAGCAGACATTTATCACCTGTGTTTGATTTGGTTGTCATCGGAGACGGTTGTGCAGAGAAAAAACGACGCAGTGAAAACGGCACTAATGCAGCCATGCATAAGCATTTCTCAAGGCAGACTGAAGTGCCTGAGGCCCAAAGAAATTCAGTGGGTGGCTGGAATTCTGAATGATTTCTGCATCATGACTTTCTGTAAAATGGCTGCTTTTGTTTTTTGGGTTCCAGCAAACTCGTCTCTCATGTAAAGGAAGCAGAAAAGATATTGGACCAGTGACACAACTGGCTTATTAATCACTATCAGTGGTGGACAGTAACGGAGTACATTTACTTGAGTACCGTACTTAAGTACATTTTTTGAGTATTTTTACTTTACTTGAGTATTTATTTTGAGGGGAACTTATGACTTTGACTC
>VOQJ01005946.1:47593-78387 GCA_015052665.1 Apistogramma diplotaenia
CTCAAGGCAGAAAGTGCCTGAGGCCCAAAGAAATTCAGTGGGTGGCTGGAATTCTGAATGATTTCTGCATCATGACTTTCTGTAAAATGGCTGCTTTTGTTTTTTGGGTTCCAGCAAACTCGTCTCTCATGTAAAGGAAGCAGAAAAGGTATTGGACCAGTGACACAACTGGCTTATTAAACAGTATTAAGATAAAAGTTTAAATTTCCATAGTTCATACACTGTATTAGTATAGTTCAGCTTCCCATCAGTTATTGTGGTAAATGTTGATATATTGTTACCAGTGTGTTCTATAACCAGGGCATATTCAGAGTGGTCACCTTTGTGTTATGGTGATGAGAATGATCTGCGGTAGGATGACGATGCCCCGGTCCACAGGGCAGCTGAGGCCACTGAGGGTTGGAGCAGCAGTGTGATTCATATGATACGGCCTTTGCAGTCTCCAGATTGAACACATGTGTCTACTGGCAGCATCGCATCACACCACCTTCATAAGACGCTTCATGTTATTTTGTCTTCTGCCTCTACATTTCATAGCAGAGTACAAAAAGTCATCATTTTTGAAAACATGGTTATACATGCCAAAATACTTTGGATACATGAAGACGTTTATTATTTAATTTCCTGTTTTTCTCTTTCAGATTGAGCACTGAAGCTTTGTATTTACCTACAAGCAAATCGGTTGATCCATGTTTCATTTACACCCAATAAACAGGGTTTTGTTTTTCTTGAATAATTAGCTTTAAAGGTCATTTCACCACCTGAGGGTCAAAACCATAATTTGCTACCATCAGAACCTCTATTTATCTCTGTCCACCAAAGTGCACTGCTAATCATTTCACCCATATTAATTAATGTGCACTTACATTCCATGCTTTGTGGATCAAAATTAATTTGAATGAATGAAAAAATAAATTATTGACGAGGGACTAAAACGACATCTGCCACACTGTCTTTCTGCTGTAACCCCTGGAAACCTAATTTGCACAACATTTCCTGCACACGCAGATGCTCTGCTGGCCTTACATTTGTGTTGTAATGAAGTATTTCTGCTTAAGGGTTATTCTAAATCATGCTAAATTATAAATAGTCCTTTAGCTTCCATTTAACAAGGTGATAATATTTGTGTTTGGCGGAAAAATATGTGCCTTAGCCACTGGGTTTGAGCAAATGTTCTTTACTTATATCAGTAAGTTATCAGCCACATGTGCTCTGAAATTCTGAGGCAGCAGGAGAAATTGAAAATATGAGCCGACATTAGGTGCATGTGTGCTGGGGGTGATGCTGATATGAAGTGTTCAGCCTATTGTTGGGGCCCAGCGTGAAAGGTCACAGAGCTAGCATGTGACACAGAGGTGATGCGATCCAAATAGACTTGCACCCAACCAGAGGGAAACTGCTCCTGTCCTTCTGCGGAGCACCCTGCCCCTGTGTGCCCCTCTTGTCGAAATAAAGCAACGTAATAGGCAGCTGAGCTGAAGCAGGCCAGAGCCATTAGAGCTCAGCGGTGGAGCTCAAGGAATGGAACTAGCTTAAGGCCCTAATTGAGACAGAGAGAGTTTGGGTCAGTGATCAAGCTGGGGCTTGTAGTGTTGCTCTAGAATGAGATTTCTGTCTTGTGGACAGAGTCTTTTGTGCAGAGGTGAAAGCAAACTGGAGCACTTTTGTCAAATAAATGGAACCATTAAAAGTCGTATGGTGCAGATAACTCGTAGTGCTTTCACTGCAAAAACTTTTGATTGCACGATGGACACAGGGAGAATTTCTTGCTGATGATATATGAGCAGTATCAAAAGAAATCAAAAGCTTAGATATAAATTACTCTGCTATTTAGTATTTCCTGAAGTGGAAGACTTGGGTTGAAATGTATCTATGAATCCCAGTCCCTGGTACAGTTGAGATCAGATAACATTTATCTCTAGGAGATGATTCCTCTCCCACTCTTCCTTTCCATATTGGATATTTGAGATGGCAGCGCTGAGGAAATATCTGTAAACCAGCACCCGTCATCTCATTTATTAGAGGCTTTATTATGGCAGCCAGCAACATCGAAGAGCCTTTCCAATCTGTATTCAATGTGCAGATAAAAGTCTTCTTTCTAAGTAATGTACCATTCACTCGCTCCCATTCTGGAAGCCTGAAAATCTGAAAGATTTCAGATTGTTCTATGCTGATGTGCTCTCTGAGCAAAATGATACAATCTGGCCACTCGTGTTCCTGTATGTGATGAACTGTCTGATCTATAAGGCAGCGAGATGTTGCGTCTCTCTAAGGATTCACACCTCAGCGCTCCGATTTCATAGACTGTATAATGAGATTAGGTGATATCACTAATCTTTTAAGCTAATAAGCAGTTTTCCAAATGTAAAAAGGTGTTTGCTTTCTCATCTTGAGCCTTTTTGTAATCTGTTGCATACTTCTGTGTTGTTGTTTTTTTTAAGTTACAGATTCAGAAGCATTTACATTAATGCCCCATTCACATCCTGTTGAAAGGGCTGGAAAAGGACGAGCCTGCTCAGCTTGTCGAGCACCCACTCCTTATTTGTGACCGAAAATTGCAGCAGATATTTCTGCGCTTTTTCAAAGCCTATGCTGATTGTGCTTCACTGATTAAAGATGATAGCTCTGAAATCCCATGTATTACCTCAGGTTGCCAGCACTGATGGATTCGCTGCTGTGTTTACTGCCCGTGTTGACACTTTGCTACAATTTGTGACAGCACACAGGAAATATCGGCCTCTGCAGAAAGTGTCCGATCCCTACCTGTAATTACCATTAGAGGAGTACCTGAGCACTTACAGAGAACAACTCGTAATCACTGCTTATCTGGGATGACAGAGCAACTCATTAGTCACATTTATGTATCTGCATTCATTTATGCATACCTGACCTGCATTTATGATCATGATTGCATCCTGATGATTTAGGAAACCACAACAAGGCTCAGTAAATTTTTAATGCCACAGCACTGTTTGTGATTCAGCCATAGCTCCTGTTTGAACGTGTTTTCAGAAGACTCTGCGGCGTCTTTGGTTCACATCATCATTTTTCTTTGCAGGTACGACAGCTTCGGGCGTCTGACTAACATCACCTACCCCACGGGCCGAGTGAGCAGCTACCGTACGGACGCAGACAGCTCGGTCCGCATCCAGGCAGAGGGCTCCAACAAAGAAGATATCACCGTCACCACCAACCTGTCAGCTTCTGGCACCTTCTACACGCTTATGCAGGGTGAGTCTCTTTCATGGTGACCGTAAGTAGAGCAGCTTCTTTTTTTAGGGGATGTTCTGTGAGTGGAAGTCCCAAAAGCTTTAACTTTGCTTATGTCCCTGGTATTAATACAGTCGAGACTCGGGGCTGTTAGTATCATAGAGGAAATCTTTCTTATTGACAAAAACGTTGTTCCGTTGATTCCCTTATGTTCATATTTTGTTCTTAATTTACATCACAGGCACCTGTTCAGAGCATTTAGCAAGTAAAACTGTAAATAGATCTGGGTTCTTGCCTCCTGTTGTGAAGGTGTTTTGCTCCTCTGATTTAAAAAGAAATGTGTTGTGGGGGGGGCAGCAGCTCTTTCCAGGAGGCCCTGAGGGAAACTGGTGTGGGCTGAGGGACTGGACACAAAGCATTTTAGAGGTCTCTGTGGACTGTCACTATAGGATAACACCCTCTTTGAGCTCAAGCTGCCTGGATGGGAGCTCACAGGCAATCACTTTTTGGCTCAACCTGGTGCCGCTCAGCCTCACTGAGTGGGCTGCCGCCCTGCAGCCTAATGAGCGTTTTAACAGGAACTAGTCAGAAGGGTTTTTCAGTTAAAACTGCTCGTAGTGAAGTGTATAAATGGTCTTTAATAAATGAATAGTCTAGTAACCTTGGCGCGCACACACACACACACACACACACACGTGCATATAATATAAATATCTGATGCTTTATCATATTGCTTTTAGAAACTGTCATGCCAGTGTAGCACGTTTGAGTTTGCAGCCTGACTTTCTAGAAAGATGCATAAATGTTTTGATTCAGGCGGTTCAAATGACATTTGCCTTTCTCTCCACTGTGGGGGGGGGGGGCGGTGTCCTGCATGCAGATGTGGATAAAAGCAATCCTACCCGGATCGCACCGGACGCGACCTTTTCCAGCCCTGTCTGTAGGTGTGAGGGCAGCATGTCTCACACTTAGCTGTTTTAATGCTACTCACAGAAGGGCTTCTCTGTTTTTAATAACATGTGTAGTTCAGCTTCCACTTCACAGAAATGAAACAAATATTGATTTTTCTGTCAAAAAAGTGATAAAACACAGTGCTGGTGGTCCATACAAGATCCTCGAGGTTCAAAAAAACACAGTGAGATTCATAAGGAGACGAGACTGATTTTTGAACACACTTCGGTGTTCTGATTTCTGGTTCTGGCCTGATTGATTGCTTCACTAATTACTCACTGATGGCTTTGATCTATCTGGAGCCACTCCTGAGTTTGTAGAGGAGGTCCACTTGTACACCCCTCCACCTGCTGCAGCTATAACCCCGGTTAGAGCCGAGCGTACCCTCTCCCAGACCACTGACTGCACAGCTGTGTCTGAAACAGGAGATGACAGTCTCTGGTTTCTCACTGCTGTTTAACGGAGTGGCCACCTCAGTGTTGTGACCTTGTCTTCGGCATCTGCCTGTGAGAAAAGTGGCGCCAGGAAATCTGCTGTTAATTAATTCACTATTGTCTGCTTTGTAAGCCGGCAACCGGGTGATCACATAACCCCTGAATGTGCTGCCTTCGAGAGCCGTTCCTGCTTTGGCTGTGTTTTTGGCCTCTTCTTAGGAAGCTTGTGACGCAGACGAGTGCAGAAGCTTTATAGCTACAAGTGTAATACAAGAAAATAGATCATAGCAATAAAAAGTAGCAAATATAAGCATAGAATACTCTTTATAGAAGAGTATATGAGCTATATATACAGCTATTTGTTTTTTCCCTTCCACTGCTGAGCTGAATGCTGCTAACACTTTAGCAGTATTTCCAGTTTTGTCTGGTCTCTGAGGCCTCTTTGAGCTGGGGTCTGCCCCAGTAGTCTCTGGCCAACCCCCTAAAGTGTCTGTATGATGTAGAGGAGCGAGGGCCAGAACAAGGTCGCTCATGCCTCTATCCGTTCCTCCTGTCGCAGCAGCACAACACGTCCTGTGGTGGTTTGTGGCAAAGAAAAAGTCTTTGTTCTCTGTCCACAGTAAAGAAATCGTCTTCTGGAACGTGACACATGAACACGAGGAGCTGAGCTGAAATGAAGTCAAGTTTCTGATGTGCTTGCTGTTATTGTTTTATTGTTCCTATTGAAAATAATGTTCGTCCTGGTCCCCGTCAGTGTGCTGATGGCAGGCGAGAAGGACACCTTCTCTGAATGTATATGAGGTGCTCAGTGGAAACATTAGTCACTGGTGTGGAGCTCGAACACAGGCTGCCGTCATCTAGGGACAGTAACAGACAGGCTCCGATTTATCCCGTGTGTGTGCGTGCGTGCGTGTGTGTGTGTGCGTGTGTGTGTGTGTGTGTGTGTCACCCTGCCTTCTCCGTGGCCACAGGCAACCCAGCGGCTTTGATAGTTTTCATTCCTCCATATCCTCCAGGCTGCTGCAACAGCTGTAAAACTTTACTTTACTGGCACTGTGAAACCTCTCACTATTGATCTTTGTTGTCAGGGGCCCACCGCGTTATTGCAGTGGTTCTGTTAAATACTGCTGCTAAAGGATTTCTTTTTGCTGAGTGGCCATTTTAGGTCATTACGTTTGCGCCTCGCTGACATGGATATTAGATTTAGTCCTCTTGCATTAGTTACAAGAAGCTGTGATTGTTGCTTTCCTCCTAATCATAATCGTTTTCTCCCATCCCCATCTCTGCATCCTTAGATCAAGTTCGGAACAGCTACTTCATTGGCTTGGATGGTTCACTGCGGCTAGTTTTGGCGAATGGCATGGAGGTATCGCTGTATACGGAGCCCCACCTGCTGGCTGGTACAGTCAACCCCACAGTCAGCAGGAGGAACGTAACCCTGGCTATCGACAACGGCCTTAACCTGGTGGAGTGGAGGCAGAGGAAGGAGCAGGCACGTGGCCAAGTCACTGTGTACGGACGCAGATTAAGGGTAAGCACTGCCTTCCTAAGAGAGACTCGTGGTTTATACATATAGGTTTACACAGGCTAAATGTCTCCTATTTCATATTTACTCAAATTATCAGCTGTATTCCACGTAGTTATTCTGCTGCTGCAAATATTACAGCCTTTATGCAGAAGAAATGAAAGCTACCTATAATCACAAGTCAGAGAGCTGATGGTGTCAGACTCACTGAGTCAGTGCACAAAAACGCAGCTGTTTATTGTGCACAAAGGAGTTTAAATTGGCCGTATGAGAACACAGTGACATGTCAGATTATTATAATAAATAATTCATTAATTACTGTTTTGAGTTTTGCCTCACAGCTATAAATCAGTAAATCACAGGCCTTCAGACTCATGGATGTGTTACTCAGATTTGACTTTCGGGAACATATGGGATCTTCTCACCCGCGGCTGCTGAAGCGCGCCCACATTAACACAATCTGCTACATTTTTTTGTCGGCTATTTTTGATTTGAATTTGACATAAGTAGACTAAATAAGCTTAATTCAGTCAGCATTTCTGTACTAAGTATAGTCCCTAGCAGGACACACAGTGATGCAGCGGTTAGCACTTAAGTAGCCTCACTGCCTGGCTGGGGGCCTTCCAGTCCAGAGTACAGTCCAGTCCACAGACATGCGTGTTTCATAAATCAGCTCTTCTTAATTGGCCTTGGGTGTGGCTGTGAAAGGTTGTTTCTCTCTCTGTGTGAGCTCTGTGATAAAGTGGTCAGGGTGTGTCCTGTCCTTTTGCCCACGACAGCTAGGATGTGCCCCACATCCCCCACGCTGCTGAAAGTAAATATGAGGTAATACTAAGATGCTATACTTGCACACAGAATATCAACAGGCCCCTTTCATAATATAAAAAACACACAATGTTTGTGCACCATGCAGGTAGGATTTAAGTGCTGTATTAAGTCACACAACACTGTTTTAGATTGCATCTGTTTTATTGTTTTGTTTTGGCTTTTAAAGCAAATGGCTACTTTGGTTAAGTTGTCTTCCACATTGGCTATGAGACAGCACAGCTAATGGGAAGGTGCCACTTTGTCTGTCATTGGCTGTTCGTGTAATGGCCTTGTCGTCCCATTGGAAGTGAAAGCTACTAATGTATGTTACAGACAGTGGCCCCAGGGGTGAGATAGGAAATGGGAGCAGCCTAATGGCACGAACAGAGGGGATGAACAGAGCTGGAATCATTGGGCGACCTTGAGTGACATGTCAAGTGATATTACGTGGGTGGCTGGGTGAGTGTGTGGCAGCGCACGGCTGGAGGGAGGGGAGGATCTTGAATACAGTACAGATCCAGGAGCAGAGGAGGAAAGCATGTGGGTCTGACGGTACCTTTTTTTAGCAGCGGTATTTACATTTGTGATGTCTTTGTTCCTGTTCCGACTGTGTTTGTTACTTTGAAACAACATATACATGTTTGCCGTGCTGCGCTCTTCATGTCCTGAGGCTTTCTGTTAATGTTCACTAATGAAAGAAGTCTTGTGCCACTTCACTCCGGCAAGAATCGTCGTCCTTTTGAATGTGGTGTTGATAACAAAGACAGGACGCTTCTAATGTTTGCTGTTTGTTCGGAGGAGATGCACAAAAAGGAAAACAAAAACATGGAATGTATTATCTTTGATTGCAATGTGAGAGTAAACATAACGGGTGATATTAAAGAAAATGAATTGAATTAATCATGAAACCAGAGAAAAGACATTTACATAAATAAAAAGACACTCTGAGATCATCGTCTGACACAAAAGTGTTTGATATGGATTGAGACATGAGATGTTGCTGTGATCTTTAATGTTGTTTAAAATGTGTTACTGCGAGCCTGATGTACTGTAACCGTCTCTGCACTCCTGCTTTCCCTGAGAAATTCATTTCAGAGGCGATGCTCTGTTTGAAATAACTCCCCTCGAGTGGCTTTCCATCCTCCCGGGATCTTGGGATCACTGCTGTGGGACACTTTTTCCTTCTGCACCGCGAGACTTTGGCAAACCTTATTCTGGCACCGAGAACTTTCTGTGAAAGACATCAGACCTCTGCTGCCTACAAACGAGTCTGAACACAGAGATTCAGCAAAAGCTGCGGCGGCGTCACCATCTAGCAAGCTTTTTGTGAGAAACGACTAAAAAACGTCGTAATTTCAGTGAAGTGTGACACTTGTTATGACAGTATTTGAAGGTGAAAGAGAAGAAAAAATGGCTTCTAGATCCGATGAGCAACGTTCACACCTTCTGTCTCAGGTCTCAGAGGGTTTGCACCACTGCAAATATCCATGGATTTATGCTCTTCATGATTCTGTTGGTTTTACTTAAAGTAATCCTCTCAATTAGGTATCAGTGACAATAATTGCCTCTGGTGTAATTGTCCCTTCACAGATGAGAGACCTAAGCGTGCTTTTCTCAATGTGAGATTGAAAACGTGAGCCATCCCTGTGTGACCTGCTCTGCGGGATGCGTCTGGAAAGTAGCCAGAAACGGCTTTCTGAGGCATTTTAAGATGTTTTAAGCCTTGCCAAGCATTTTACTAAGCCAAATGATAGCACACCTGAAGAGACACACTGAAGATTAATAAGGGAAAATATGATAAATATTACAAACTCAGAAGTGCGGTTTTAATTGCAGTCGGAGACCTCTGCAGACCCGCTTTCCAAAAACTACCAGATGCTGTTTAAAGGAATGCATCTTTGCAGAGATGCGCTCTGACCTGCAGGCTCGGCTCTCCGTGTTTTTGTTTCTTGCTCCTGCAGCTTCTGCTCATGGCGGCCGCTGACAGAAACATACTGCCCGGCCTGATCTTTTTTTGGCTGAAGCACAGAACCTCCCTCGTGAAGCCGACACTCTTCAGAGCAGTGTTGTTTTGCTCTGAAACCAAAGGTCACCGTCTTAAAGCCCCGTACGCTCAGAAGAATTGTGTCACTTAAACAATGTTCTGTCATATAGGAGATTAACTGATTTTCTTTCTCTTTTCCAATTTACGGAAAAGCAGAACAGAATGAGAGTAATCTGTGCCTGGAAATTCTCCCCCGTAAGCAGTAAAAATGAATTTAATGATCAATGTGACTCTAATGTTTCCTGCTTGAATAGGCATACTCTCGCTAAGACACAAACAAAGAAATGTGGTAATTCTTACAATTTCATTACTCCGCCGGCTCCTGCAGTCCTGAGATAGAGCTCCACGTTTGTAATTAAAAGCTCTGAAAAGAAGAATATAAAAATAATCACGTTGTGATTAAAGGTCTCCTCCTAATGTTCCACCTCAGAAGAGCAACGTACCAATTCCTCTCAATCATTTCAAACTTTTGAAAGTGTCTGCTCCCTTTGGTGGAATTTCTCTAATTATATAAAGTGCCTCTAACTCCCGGCTCTCCGTCCTGTAGGTCCACAACAGGAACCTGCTCTCACTGGATTTTGATCGGATCACCAGAACGGAAAAGGTCTACGACGACCACAGGAAGTTTACGTTGCGGATCCACTACGACCACGCTGGGCGCCCCACCCTGTGGGCACCGAGCAGTCGTTTGAATGGAGTCAATGTCACCTACTCGTCCGGGGGCCACGTGGCGGGTATCCAAAGAGGTACCATGTCGGTGCGCATGGAATACGACCAGAACGGCAGAATCACCTCTCAGATGTTTGCAGATGGAAAATCTTGGAGCTACACTTACCTCGAGAAGGTACAAGTGCAATAATGACTGAAGTGCTGAAAGATGAAAAATGTAATATAGGAGGGATGTTGTGCAGATAAAGCGTGAAGGTCTGTTTGTATTACAGACTTGACATGAGATTTCAGGCTGGAGTTAAAAGTTAACTTGTAATAGCACAGAAGTGTTTGTGTTGCATTATCAGGCTCTAGAAGAGATATCAGCCGAAACGTAATTAAAGTGTCTGCTGCACTCAACACATTCTTTGCTCCCATAGTCTGATAGCAAAGTTCTGATCAAAGGAACAGAGTGAAATGTCACTTTCTACTCACTAATTGAAGGAAAGATTGTTTAGGTGAGGAGCTGTTTCAGAGGATATGAGCAGCAGCCAGTCACCTTGTTAGCAGTCTTTAGTCACAGCAGCCTCTGAGCAACTTCTAAGACGTGACAGCTTTGCAACATCATCGTTCATTGGTCAAAGATGGGCACAGGTGTAAATTTTCAGTTTCCTTAGGTGGGAAAATTCAGCTCCTTCACGCTGATGTTGGTGGGATTTCAGCATCTCCGTGTTCATGATGGAAATTAGATTTGTTCCGACTCCGACTTGCGTGCATAATATTTTATCGCTTTTGACATTTAGCACGTCCTTTTCTGCTACTGGTATTAGACGCAGAACAGTGGTAATTTCCACATTAATCTCCTTCAGTTTCGTCTTACTTTGTGAGAATGTGTGTTTATGTAGCACTGAATATATCGATGTATTAATATATCACAAGGAATACTTTCTCCTTCTCATTTCAGTCCATGGTGCTGCTGCTCTACAGCCAGAGGCAGTACATCTTTGAATTTGACAAAAATGATCGGCTGTCCTCTGTGACCATGCCCAACGTAGCACGGCAGACCCTCGAGACCTCCCGCTCCATCGGCTACTACAGAAACACCTACCGGCCCCCTGAAGGGAACGCTTCAGTGCTCCAGGACTACAGCGAGGACGGACAGCTGCTGCAGACCACCTATCTGGGCACAGGCCGCAGAATCATCTACAAATACGGAAAGCTTGCGAAGCTTCTGGAGATCCTCTATGACACCACTCGAATAGGTTTCTCCTACGACGAGGTGGCAGGCATGCTGAAGACCGTCAACTTGCAGAGCGAGGGCTTCACCTGCACCATCCGCTACCGGCAGATCGGCCCGCTGATTGACAGGCAGATCTTCAGGTTCAGCGAAGAGGGCATGGTCAACGCTCGGTTCGACTACGTCTACGACAACAGTTTCCGTGTTACCAGCATGCAGGCTGTGATAAACGAGACACCGCTGCCGATCGACTTATATCGTTATGACGACGTATCTGGCAAAACAGAGCAGTTTGGTAAATTTGGCGTAATCTATTATGATATCAATCAAATTATAACCACGGCGGTGATGACCCACACCAAACACTTTGATGCCTACGGGCGAGTGAAGGAGGTCCAGTATGAGATCTTTCGCTCACTCATGTACTGGATGATGGTGCAGTATGACAACATGGGGCGAGTGGTGGCCAAGGAGCTAAAAGTGGGGCCTTATGCCAACACCACGCGCTACACATACGAGTACGACGCTGACGGTCAGCTTCAAGTGGTCTCCATCAATGACAAGCCTCTGTGGAGGTACAGCTACGACCTCAACGGCAACCTGCACCTCCTGAGCCCTGGAAACAGCGCACGCCTCACACCGCTGCGTTACGACATCAGAGACCGCATCACTCGCTTGGGAGACGTTCAGTACAGGATGGATGAGGACGGCTTCCTTAGGCAGCGAGGGAATGACTACTTTGAGTACAATTCCGCTGGCCTGCTCATTAAAGTGTACAACAAAATAAGCGGCTGGAGCATCGAGTACCGTTACGACGGCCTCGGCAGGAGGGTGTCCAGCAGGAGCAGCGTGGGCCAGCACCTGCAGTTCTTCTATGCTGACTTATCCAGCCCCACTCGTGTCACCCACATGTACAATCACTCCAGCTCTGAGATCACCTCGCTGTATTATGACCTGCAGGGACATCTGTTTGCCATGGAGTTGAGCAGTGGGGACGAGTTTTATGTGGCGTGTGATAACATCGGCACGCCGCTGGCTGTGTTCAGCGGCTCCGGCCTCATGATCAAGCAGATCCTTCATACGGCTTTCGGAGAGGTTTACCTCGACACCAACCCCAGCTTGCAGCTCATAATCGGCTACCAGGGAGGCCTGTATGAGCCTCTTAGTAAACTGGTTCACATGGGCAGGCGGGATTATGACGTCCTCGCTGGCCGCTGGACAACACCTAACCACGACATCTGGAAGCGTCTCAACAGCAACCACATCGTGCCGTTCAACTTGTACATGTTCAAGAATAACAATCCTCTCAGCAATAATGAGGAGATAAAGTGCTACATGACGGGTAAGTTCTTCTAACAGACGGTCAGGTTTAAAGCCCACCTAAGCACCGGTTTCAGGGGGTCAGGACCAGCGCAGTTTCCCAGGATTCCAGTCATATCCAAACAAAGTATCTGAGCCTTTAAAGGAATTTCTATGAATACAGTTGCCGTCCTCTGTAAGCTGCAAGCATGTCGGGGCCACATTAAAAAATTGTAGGCAGTCCAAGAAAACCTAAAAAGAGCCTCGGGTTTATCAGTTTATCAGAAAAGCACGCGAAAGCGGTCGACTTCCATAGATGCTCAAACGCGAGGTTGTCTCTGAATATTCCTCCTAACAGCTCGAAATGACAATGAGTAGGAAGCAGCCTCAGAATACACAACAATGCTTTCAGCTGTATTCAAATAATTCAATATAAATAGCAGTCGACAGCATTTACGTGTGCCCCACTAAAGCAATCAGTAATGCTTATAACTTCCTTATGTTGCGGCGAGCGAGCAAATATTAACCTTCATTCCTGCGTGTGTGTGACTGTTGTTGCTTGAAACGCACGATAGTTAGCTCAGATCTTTCTGTCAAATGTGCTCTGTTTTTCTTCCTAACAACCTGCCACCACTGGAAGAACAGACCCTGCCAGAATTAAATTGAAAAGCAGTGTGCTTAGGAGGTTTTTAAGAGCTTACTCGCTGGGAAAATTAGGTTGTGGTTTTGTTTGTTTGTTTGTTTTGTGTGTGTGTGTGTGTGTGTGTGTGTGCACGTATATGTGCTTACGCACGTGCCCAGTAGCTCTCACTTTGAACACGCTGGACGGGAACAATGCTATATGGAAAAGGCCCCTCTGTTGTTGAGCATTCAGGTCCTTTTCCTGGTTCTTTGTGGTAGGCAGGAGGTAAATGGCAGTGAAAGCGCCTCGATGGAGAAGCTGAGCACAATGGAGCCATGCAGACCACTGCCAGGCCTGCTTGTATCAGCCTCTTTAGCTGGAAGGAAAACAACATTGTTAAAGATGCTCAGTGAAAACCTTGCGTTTAGACCGACGGGATCTCTGTCATAAATGATGTATAAAGTCTGTGTTCATTACATTTACTCCATGGTGCTTTTTCTGTGGAGGGATAATATATGTTTTACCTTTGTGTCCTTTAATAACCTGAAGACAATGCTGAGAGAAACGTGCTCTACACAAAGGTGTTCAGCTTCATAGTCCACCATTAGGGGCTGACTGGCATTTTCATTCTAAATAGGCTGTTGGATAGATATATTCTAGTGGGTTTGCCTCAATGGTGATTGATGGCAGTGACATTTACATTCCTCTCACTAAATTGCCAGGGTCCTTTCATTGTCCTCAAACAAATTCATATTTAAAAAAGCTTTGTCAGGTGCCACAATGTGGCGTTGCCACTGTGTGACGGGCTTGCACCCCGAGTGTCACGGCAGCGATGCCGTCTGTAACAAACACGTGGAAGGGAGCGGGAAAGAAATCGATCAGATCGGTCGAGCTTTGCTTTTCTCGAGACCTGCAGCCTTCTCTGTAATATTCACAGTAAATGGCACCGTGCTATAGGGGTGCTGCAGCAGCACCTATAACTGCAGGGTCGGTGGTTGCTATTAGAAGAAGCACATTATCATGATTGCATGTATTTAAATCTCAGACATGTCACTTTCCTCTCTTTCAGCATCTCATTAGAGAGAAATTAATGCAGAGGAGCCTGCTGAGTCTTCAAAATATCTTGTGTTGAAGTCTTGGCTGCCTTGAAATGACACCAAATTACTGAATATAATTATCAGCACAGCAGGCACGCTCAGATGTCACTTGGCATTTCTGTAACCCAGCTGTGTGTCATTAGTGTGGCACCTGCAGGAGTGGACATGAATTATCACAACTATCTCGAGTGTTTAGCGTAGCTTCCACTATCACAAACAAATCCGGTGGTCAGGCTGAGGCAGGAGGACTTCATGGAGACGCTCGTACCCGCGGAATGTCAACTGCTCAGATTGAACTAATTCATTCTCACAGATGATGCTGTCTGCTAATGGAATATGTACATCACTGTTTGTTTTTGCTGTTTTGACCCTCCCCTGCAGATGTGAACAGCTGGTTGGTGACCTTTGGCTTCCAGCTGTACAACGTCATCCCTGGCTACCGTAAACCAAGCACAGAATCCATGGAGCCGTCCTACGAATTAGTTCGCACCCAGATCAAGACACAGGAGTGGGACAGCACCAAGGTAGTCATCTTCACAGATCACTTTCTACTTCTGCTCCTCTCCTTTCCAACATCATTAGCAAATGGGCACGGGCCCCGAAGGAGTTGGCAGCTATCGGGCCAAAACATCACCCGGTAAGCCGGGTTGCTGCCCTGGTCCTCATCTTGGGGAATGGGGTCAGGCTAAATAGCTCTTGTAATTGTTCTGCCATTAGGAAAATTCACTCTCCCTTCCCTCCACCACTGGTCATTGATTTCATCTCAGTCTTACACTGTTAGCCAAGGTCTGAGAAGTAGTAGACATGCTTTGATTCTCGCTTTTATCAGCCCTTTTAAGTTGCCTCCAACTCACCTGAATTATTGAACAGGCCACTGTTGTTCTTGGGTTTGGTTACAGCTAGACTAGTGAATGCCACCTACCAAGAGGGAAGATTCATGTTGCATCACACTCTTGATGCAGCAGAGCTGGGATTTGTTAGCCTGAAAGCTACCAGGATGATAAACGGTTCTCTAAATGCAGGCTCTCGTGTCTGACCAGCAGTGAGCACGGACACGCAAACCAAAAAAGTAACGATTAAGAAAAAACAAACACTTTGTTACTATGTAACAGTGTAATACAGCTAATAACAGCTGATAAATGTGTGCTTGATGTATTTTTTATCACTTTGTGTCACATTCATTTCAGGCTTTGTTGCCCAGCATGTTGTTCTATGAGATCAGGTATAACAATATTGCAGTTTGCTCTCTCTGCGGTCCACGTGTGTTTTCGAAGTCAAATGTTAGCTGACAAAAATAGAACGCCAATAAGCCGCCGTGCTCCTGCTCCCGAGAGTGCTTTATATGTATTTTTAATCATGAAAGGAATTACCTCAGGCATTTCTACACACTGTGGTCAATTACACAGAATACCAAGTGCTTATGGATTCATATAGTAATTTTACAAATCACATATGTGTGGCGTAAATGTATAACAGCTGAAATAACAGCTATTTCTTCATCTAGCATAAACAGTTTTGAAAGGGTTGCCATCAAACCCCCCCGGGACCGCCTCGTGCACAAAGCTTGTGCCTGACATGCCACAGAGAAACCTCTGAACTCACCAAAGGCACCGATCTATAAATGAGCAACAAACGAGGCTGCAGGTATTTCTGTGGCGGAGGGTAGATCTGAGGGAGTTGTGCTGTAAATTACAGATGATAAATGCGGCCCTCTGTCAGACGCACACATGCATTTCTGATTGCTTTAACTGCTACGAAAGTTAGTCTCTGGATCTGACATCTGCTGGCTTAAATTTTTAACATCAGTTTCTCAAAACCCCCGTATCCTTAGAAGCATGGAAGGACTTTCAATATGCTAAAATTAAATTAGCTATATATGAGGCTATATTCAGCTCATCTATGTTTACTTCCCTCTGAAGTACGAAACATAAGTAGGTCCGTTGTATTATTAATATAATTGAAAGGACATGTTTTATCTACAGACTCAGCCCTTCAATTACATATTCAAAAATACCCTTGATAGACTGTAATATATCTTTAAATAGAAAGGTTAGCCGAGATTGTGTGAAGGAGTTTTGCCTTCAGTGCACCTCTGGAGGACATACTATAAAAGATATGTAAGGAAAGATTGAGATAATTAGTCATTTTCCTGCACGTGTTGAGGCCTGTTATTCTTATTTAGAATTCCTGCTTCACAAACGGTTCTCAGACGGTTAACGGCACGTTGATCCACGCTGCAGTTGGCCACGCCAGCCCAATTAAGTGCAGGGCTCTTTGGATGCTTTAAAGCAGCACGTGGCAGCTCTTTTACAATTGGCTTTCTTTCATTTTTCCTCTTTTAAAAAAAAAAAAAGAAAGAAAATCACGCCTGCCTCTCTGCCTTGTGCGATTTAAGCCTCTATTTCACCGTGCTGCTGCATCCAGCACAGGCTGAAAAATGCTGTGAGGGTCAAGACGCACGAGCCGCGTGCTGCACGAGGCTCGATCTCTCATGCCGAGTTGTGCTGGAGGCTGATTGCACATCGTGCTATGTGAATGATGCCTCTCTGGGAGTGTCCACGGAGGCTGTTTTAGTAAAGTGGAGGATTGCCCTCTGTCCCTCCACTGCCCTAGGACAGCTGACCGTGTCACATGCTGGCACAGTAAACAAACACGGAGTGGCATGGTGTGAAGTGTACCCCCAGGGAACGTTCCCCCAGGGGCCCTATAGCACAGCTGCCCCCACCATAGTTTTGTTTCCTCGTCATGCAGGTTGCGGTGTCACATCAAAGAACAGGCAGATATGATGGTCACTGCAGCCTGCTCCACATTTCTCAGCCCCACCCAGTCTTCCAGCCCACAGCCATCCTTTAACAGAGGTGCAGAGAGACAGAATTAGAAGCTGTCAGGAAAACTTTAGATGTGACTGGCTGACAAAAATTCCTCGGGATGCTCACAACCTCTTATCTTGGGCGATTGTGAGAAGGCAGAGTGCTCGAGAGCTTTTTTTTGCTGCTGCTGCTCAGATGCATTCAGGCAGCTGTCTCACTGTGTGTTGGCCAGCTTCCATTTAATTTCATTCTCCTCTTTTTAACATGTTTCTTTCTTCCTGACAAATCTCTCTTGTCAAGTAGTGTTAGGACAGAGTATTAATTTTGGCTGAAGGCAATGTGGTATCTATACAGAGCTGCACTCCCTTAGATACATAAGTTACCAGCAGATTCTCAGCTTCATGTTTGGCACAGCATGACTGTCAGAAGACCACAATTTCACCCTTTTTCAAAATATCATGCCTGTCATAAATGATCGGGGAGATCTGCATTTGCTGACAAGCACAGCTGCCCCCACCTTAACTACGTGTCAAGGTAGGGGCAGCTGCTTTGAAGCTGCACCGTTCACAGCTTCGTGGGTTTATTTGCCAGTGATAAAGGCAATTTTATTATTATTGTTAACATGTAACATGACAACGATGTATAATTAGAATAAGAAAGAAGCACAAAGTATGTGTAGTGTATATTATAGTGTATACTCTACAGTGAATAGAGTATCTGTTTTGTTTAGTGTCAAATCTTCTATATTTAGTCGCACATGTTAATATAAAAAGAGTCGCTCATACTGTGTAGTCACAGCACCGAGTTTGAAATGTTTGAAGTGTTAATGAAGCGCTATGAATCTCGGATTTGTAAAGGAAGCATCTGAAAGCAGACTGTGCTCCTTATTCCACATGCAAAGTAGGAGAAGGATAAAGAGTACAAGCCAAAATGTGAAGCAGTCAGAAGTGAATGCTGGGAAATATCCAGGAGAATCATTTCAAACGAGGTCTTTCTCAGAGAAGGAAGAAAAACTATATATATTTTAGTGTATGAGGCTGTTGCGGGGGCTGTGTAACTTAACAGTGTTGTCTTTGTTTTGCAGTCTTTGCTGGGTGTTCAGTGTGAAGTTCAGAGGCAGCTCAAGGCCTTTGTGAAGCTCGAACGCTTTGGCCAGATCTACAGAGCCAAAAGCGCCGGATGTCCTCAGACAGAAGACAAAAAGATCTTTGCTTCTGGTGGCTCCATCTTTGGGAAGGGGGTCAAATTCGCCATCAGAGATGGTCGCATCAGCGCCGACATCATCAGCTTAGCCAACGAGGATGGCCGTCGCATGGCTGCGGTTCTGAATGACGCGTTCTATCTTGAAAACCTCCACTTCACGATCACGGGAATGGATACCCACTACTTTGTGAAACTGGGCTCAGTGGAGGCGGATCTGGCCCTCATCGGCATGACGGTGGGCCGGCGTACGCTCGAGAACGGCGTCAATGTGACGGTGTCTCAGGTCAACACTGTCGTCAGTGGCAGGACTAGGCGCATTACGGACATCCAGCTGCAGTACGGCACCCTGTGTCTGAACGCGCGTTACGGCAGCAGCGTGGATGAGGAGAAAGCCCGCGTGCTGGAGCTGGCACGGCAGAGAGCCGTCGCCCAAGCCTGGACCCGGGAGCGCCAGAGACTGAGGGACGGAGAAGAGGGCTCGCGAACCTGGACTGAAGGGGAGAAGCAGCAGCTCCTCGGCTCAGGGAAGGTGCAAGGCTACGATGGATATTACGTAGTTTCAGTTGACCAGTACCCTGAGCTGGCAGACAGTGTCAACAACATTCACTTCATGAGACAGAGCGAAATGGGCCGAAGGTGACATGAACACGAGGCTCTCGAGTGACGGACTCAGATGTAGGACACGGGACTTCTTGCCAAAGACAGTTGTGTACATGACCACGTTCTTTTGTTTTGTTTTGTTTTTCTTTGACTGTGCTCAACTTGGTTTTTAATATACCGTAAAAAAAAACAAAAAACAGAAAAAATGGTTGCAATCAGTTGCACTGTATTAATAGAAGAGTGCCCTTCTCCTTTTGAAGATTCTTTAACAGTCTTTGCTCTCCAAGTGCGGCTGCTAGAGGATGAAAATTTGTGATGTCTTGTGACTCCATTTCCTCATCCCTGTTGGTGATTCTGTTCAAAGGAATCCAAGAGGAGTATTGGTAATGCATTATGTTCACTGGCTCACTCTGCTGCCAGACTTTGCAGATTGTTATTCACAAGCTTGCTCTATTCTGCCTTTTCTGCGCCTCAGCCAAGGAGATTCCTTCTCTTTTAATCACTTCTTTTTTATACTTGAAACCGTCATAGCCCCAGTCATCCATAAATAATGAGAGAGATTTCTGTTGGTGGTAGAGCCCTTCGTCAGAACCCCAGCTGAACTTGTCAAAGCACCTTCATTTGTGTGATGTCTTGTAATTTTTTTAAGAGGAAGCTCGATACTCATTTGTGGTCTTAGCTTGGAAGGCTTCGGTGCACCACATCTGTGCATGTTGGCCTTTTTATGAACTCTGAAATTAGCAAAACTGCTTGATTAAGCTTAAATTGTATGTGGTGAAGCCAACAAAGGGAAGTGAGGTCACGTTTTTATTTGGTGTGTGTTTGATTTGATCACCGGACTTCTTTTTTTTTTACTGAACAAAAATGACTTTTCTCTGCTTCTGTTCATTCGACTGTGGTCAAACAACTCGGTTATAAAAAACAGTGAAAAGCCAACCCTGTGAGAAAATACTGTGGAATTAATGTCTGTATTAAACTACAAAAGGTATTTTGCAGGAATGGTTTGGGGTTATATTTTAGTTTTGTTTTATAAATAGCTATATGAATTAACAGTATAACAAATGTGAATTTTAAAAAAATGTGAACTATTGTCCCTTTTATTGTTAATTGTTGTACTTGAACAACGCTTAAGGGTGTTTGAACACATGGAATAAACTATGAAAGGTGGTTTTAGTTAAATCAGTTACTGTGTTTTTCATCAGATCAGTTATGTTTTGGTGATCTCAGTTGCATATGAAAGGCTCTTTTTGGTTAGCAGTGAGCTTAAGTCAGTATTCCTCACCACAATGTCCAGTCGCATAAAGCTGGGGATAACAATGTTCCTAAAAGTGAGACTACAGAGAGGGTCACCGTCTAATCTCGTGAGTGAAGCACGCTGCATTAACATACTGGCTGCTGAGATAGATGGGCTCTGCATTGTGTTGTGGGTGAGATGAAAGATACAAATTGCCTTTGCCCAAAGGGCTGCCTGCAGGTCAGCTTTGAAAGTGCTCTCATCGTCCAGAATAGGACTCCACGTGGTCCCGTGGCCGCGCATTAGACCCGCAGGTGCGCCGCTTCCCGTTTACAGACTAAAGGTCGTCCACACACAACACAACCTTGGAAACGACTCACGCGGACGCACTCGAGCGTCGTACCTGTGAAAACGCGCGCAGAGTCGAGACTATTCCGCAGCTTGTGACGTTGATTTGAATTCATTTAATTGTTGAACTATGCCGAGCCACTGCGCACTCTTGACTTAATCATTTTCCCACAAAACACATGAACATGTTTGTGTGTAGGCGTGACGAGAGCATGATTGTCTCTATACAAGTGAAAAAAAGAAGTATGTGGGGTTTTTTTCCTGCTGTCGGTTGATTCATTTACATTTTTCCAAAAAAATATATAAACGTGTATGTTCTACATAATATGAATGAAGGATATTTGCATTGTGGAATATTGCACTGAGAGCTGTTGCGTCAGAAGACTGTATCTTTTTCTAAAGTTGACTCATTTTGAGTTTTGGTTTGTTCTCAACACTGTGTTTTTAGCGCTTCTATTTGACTGTAAATATGAGGACGTCAAAGTGAGCTGTAAATAAAATGCAAATGTAGATACCTCTTAGAGCTACATCGGTGACCCTGTGTAGTCTTAAGGTAGAAAAAAATAAAGGGAATATTTTGTGTTTATTTTTTGTGTTTGTGTGCATTATGAACCGCAGCACGCCGATGCTGATTTCATATCTACATCACACTTTGGTACGTTATACAAATATTAATTCTCACTTGCTACATGTCTCACAAGCTTTTAATGAGGTCAATTTGATGCATTATGGTAATTATCATATTTCCCTATTATTTAGTTAAACACGCTCTACCACCAGTTTAGACTCACGTGGACGAACACGTGGCTGAATTGTATCAGTGCGGCGTTTTAATATAAACTTCTCTGTAGTGAATGTATTTAACTGGCATAAGACAAGCGAACCTCGAGGGACGCAGTGAAAACTTGACTATTAATTAACCTGTCAAAGTTGAGGAGCAATCTTTGATGCTACAAAAGCCACCAGGAGACTGTTTTTTAAACTTGATAACTTTGTTGAAGTAAGTGGAGCTCAGGGGCTAATCCTGTTAACGTGTGGTGGTGGGGGTGGGAGTTACCTGCCAGTGTGTGGTGGCAGCATGGGAGCCTAGAACATTTACACTCGCTGCAGGCAGAGCTGAGCTCTCTGCCCAGAAGAAAGCAAGATGGTCTCTTTTTTTTTTTCTTCTCCTAAGCAGGAGGAACTCCTGCATTTGTTCTTCTTCACTTTGCATTAATGTGAGTCGAGGAAGCCGCTGATCTCTGTGTGAAGACCGAGCATCAGAAGAAACCATCACACTCTGATGTTGGCTTCAGCTAGTCTGACCAAAAGGAAACTTCAGATCTGCCTCTCATTTTCCTCGAGACAGCCTGAGCCTCACATGCCTTCGGCAAAGAGGATCTTTACAGGGAACAGAAAGTCCTGCTCAGAGCGCACGTGCAGGAGTGCAGGATGAAATCTGCTGCTGCAGAGAGGCACAGTGCCCTTTAGCTCACAACCATATTCTTTGGTAGAATCATGAGAACAATACTTTCACCTCCACAATGAAAGAGCCAATTTTTTCTAATCTGAGAACATACCTTTGAGGCTAATAGTTTGCATGTAGCACTGTGTGGCTATAAAAGGTGAGGCAAACAGCAGGCTGTGTGCCAGGATTAAGGACTGAATCATTGCTGATGCAGATGAATGGCCTTATTAAAACCTCACCAATTTGCTGTTGTCGTGTGTGCAGCAGGGTGTGGACAATCTGCACTTTAAATCAATTAAAGCGATACGTTTGATGGCTGCAAGTAAGAAATGATCTTTTGATTTTAATGCAACTGCATACAACACAGTATTGGTGTCTGTTGTAAAACGCGTGCACGGAAGTTTGCCTGAATCAAAGGAAGAAAACCCATTTCAGCTCTTTGTCGGCCCGTTTGTCTTTGTTACTGGCAGCTGGATGTGCAGGAGCTGATAGGCAGCCTGGTCTCCACCATTTCTAAGGGATGTAGCTAAACTTTGGATTTGATCCCATTTTTACAACCACCGCCACATTCATCTTTGATCAGCCAAGAACACTGTGATTTTTTTTAAATATTACCACAGCCAATGGAGGAAAAACATTTCTCTAAGAACCATGCATGAACTCCCGTATTTCTCATTACCTATGCTGAGTCCTATCTTCACATTGCTTTCACGCTTCATCTGTTTCCCTCTCACTGATAATTTTACCACTCTGGACCCGAGTTGGATAAACACTGCCAAAGGTATTTGCTGTTAAAATCAGTAAAAGGTTGATTCGTGCTGAGGACCAGCCATCCATTCCCTCAATGAATCAGTTTCTTAGTCTGAAAAGAACTGCTAAAATGAAACACCTGCTGTCCCTTGTTTTCTTTTGCCTGCCGCTCTCGGGTGCTCTTATTACCTGACAGGCAGCTGCATCTATTTTCCTAAAGCTCAGCGATGTAGTTGGCAAAGAGCACCACCTCTCCATGACCGGCTACACTTGTTCAAGTTTCCCCAACATCCATAAAATAATGTTGGTATGATGGTCCACATCTGCTGTGCAGCCCCATAACACCATATGCCTGAGTGAACAGGACTGCCTCTTATTCTGTCTTTAATCATTCAGGTCCACATTCCCCCCTCTACCAGTTATGCAAATGGTGGACCAATCATAAAAATTAATGGGGCAGGAAATGGTAAACCAACTGGCCATAGAGAGGTGAGACTGAATTTTCCTCAAGGTTTAGGTCTCATATGAATGCGCACCTTGATGACAAAACACAGCGGCAACAGAAGTAGATGTGGAAGTCGGGCTCTGGAAATAAGACGGACATGATGCTTTTCAAAGTGTCATATTTCCATGGGTCAAGCAAAGGCCACCGTCGCCTCTCATACTGCAGAAGGAAATGGAAAATGTGCAGCACTGGCACCGTAAGCAGTACAGTGCTGCATGCTTGTAATATGAGAGGCATTATTTAGCTAAAAATGAGAGTAAAGAGCCCTGTAAGACAGCCTGTATGGCTCTACCCCAGGGCAACATAACCTAACATTTCTGACTTTTGGACTAGTGTAAATGAGTCATAACACAGCTTTTGGTATTGAAGTCATTTCACTGAGACACACATTGTCAAGATAATTGATAACCTGTGAAGCAGAGTGGTATCAAAGCTGGCCTCTCCAACTCACTGTGTGGGGTTTCTTAGTGGGAGCACTGTAACTGCGCAGTGTTGCTATTAGCTGCCTTTACTCCAGTATGCATTAAAGGAAAAATGTATTTGCATATCTTTTTCGTGACAACTCAGTTGTGCTATTTATTTTCCCCTCGGTTCACTCAGATTATGCCACAGCTCGCTTTCGTTCTGACCTTCGTGGATTACTTTGGAGTCGATGCTGTAAGAAATTAATCCTGTCGGCACCAGATGAAGTTCTTTGAGTTTTAGAAATGCACGCTGCCGTGTGGGTGATGAGTGCGGGGCTTCAGCGGGATCTTTGTGGACTTGCTGGACTCACTGCAGGCGGAGGCCACAGCTGCGTCCGCCACCTCCCGTCACATTCCCCCTGACAGGTGTGAACAAAGGACCCAAAGAAATGTCACTGTAGCATTTTTAAGTCCCTCGGACACTGCTCGCATTCAGGAGTGCCTTCACACATTATGCAAATCATATTGACAGCATAACTAATGCCTTTATTAGGCTAATTACGCCCGAGGTCAAATCTGTCTGTAGCACAGGAGCCGGACAGGCTGAAAGGTTAGCAAATGCTTAATGTTTTAAGACAGCTTATCATGTAGGACTTTATATCCATGAAAATATAGTTAGCTATTGATTTTTGTCTGATGTGAGCACCAACAGTGACACCAGGGGTAAAAAGTAAAGGTATGAAGAGTATTTTTAAAATGTTTCATGAAATGCAGGATGCAAACATTTCTGTGAGCGTCTGCAGAAGCAGCTCTCTCCATCATGTAAATGTGTGCTGAAACTGAGAACATGTTAATCATACGCAGATGCAAAGAGAAACCAGAAAGGCAATGTAATGTTCACTCTCAGTGGAGATAATCTGCTGTCAGGGCTGAAACAAGCCTTATGTATATTTAATAGGATTGAGCTGCTGCAAAACATTTAGTGGCACAGCCATATTAAAAATAGATAAAGCAGTAGAAAAGGTTGTGTATTCTTTAAATGAGTCAGCTTTCTTTTGGTCAGTGGGTTATGCTGCTGTACAGTGTTCAAACCCTGTGTTTTATAAAACCTCTGATCGATTCTGGAGGCTTTTTTGTGTTTAAATGAGCTTCATGTGCAGGAAGGTTTTGGAGCTGCAGGACTTGAGTTGGTTGAGCTTCACAGTCACTGAAGAGTTAAAAACAAAGCAGAAAGTCCAGCTGAATTTCTGCCTGTAATACGGGGAAAGCTGCTCGTTGCCACAAAGATATTTTCTTATTAGCACTGCTGCTGTTAGCTCCAATAATCTATAGCCTCAGACGGCTTTGTAAGAGATGCTCTGCTGACCTTAGTGCCACCTTTGGACACCCACACGAGAACATTTTGTATTGAATGAATGTTGCTCAATAAATGCAACAAACATTTGTGTACTTCTGGATGAAGAAATCTTTACATATTGGTGATTAGTTGAAATTGTTTTGCACCCTCTGCAGCACAGTGGAAGTCCTCCTAAATGATGCCTCTCTCACAGAAACCACTGAAATCTGATGTTTTGTTTCCTGCGTCCTTCCCTGAGTCTGGGCCTGTGTGCATGTGAAACACAAAGCCTGGAGTCAGTCTGACAGAATTGTTTTGGTTACAGATTTGTTGGGCCCATTATGAATACTATTATGCAGATCAGCCTTGGGAAATATATTTCCACGATGTGCATTTGAATTGTGTGACACCAGGCCTCGTTTCATTTACCGCTCAGAAAAGCCTGCCAGTCCAAATGGAAGCTTGTTGAAATTAGACGGCCCTGTTTCTTTTTTCCATCAAGTTTTCTTTAAATGTAGATCTTACAAAGTTGTTGACCTCCTTCAGCGCGCACACACACACACATACACACACACACGACCATGTTGGAGGCAACAAACAAAATGAAAACAGTTTTATGATTTCTCTCAGGGGAAATGTTTTAACTTCGGGATGTTCAATCACTTTTTTCTTTTTAAAGATCTTGTAAAATTTTGAAGAATGCCTGTATGTGGCACACACACACACACACACACACACACACAGTCCCTCAGCTTCCATTGCCATCACCAACATGGAAAACATATTTGCTTCACTAAAATGTTGCCATTAAATATCAGCCACATGCAAACAAATATCATAGATTTTGTCTCCAGTTAATCAGCTGTGAAGAAAAACAATAATAGTTTAATAAGTAATGTCTCGGGAGCACAAAAACAGCTCTTATTGGGATAAGAGATGCTGTCACAGAAAATCTAATCGAGATAAAAACTACATTTCAATGAGCAGCACAGCTCATGTGTTTTAATTCCCCAGCTGATGAGCAATCCTAGAGAAAACTGGGAATCATATCAGGAAATAAATGAAGAGATAAACAAAAAGATGCATTTCAGAAAGTCAGACTTGCCCCAGAAAGAGACGGTCCAGAAAGCAACGTTTGCTGAATATACATGACACAGCCGCTTTTCATCATGACACAATGATTCAGGAGGTTTGCAGCTACGCAGTCCCAACTCCCAGCTTACATTGCATGTGTTTTGTTTTATCAAATAAAAAATGATGATATTCCAGTGTTTCCGTTGCTCTACAACAAAGGTGCTTGAATTGGAATTGACTGCATGAATAAATCAGATGCACAAATCAGAGGCATCTGGAGGACAGTGCTGTGGTGCAGTGTTTGTTTCCTCCTCTCCGTGTTTGTGCAAAATTCAAACCTGCAACGCAGATAATGAAGAGACTTGATGGACGAGTCATGCAAGTCTTAACTACTGTTTTATAATTAAAAGTGGCTGCAAAATGTAAAATTCAACATCTTCAGTTTAGCTCAAACGCCCGCATGGAAGACCGAGGCATTACCATTTATTGTTTGGCTAATTAGAGGGTAGCTGCTGTGTCTGCATACAATAACATAATTAGTCTTAGATTTATGATTGTATATGCTGACAGACCAGTTGCTTACATGTACTGAAAGGGGTTGTTGCATTTGTAAGAAATTCAAAGAAAATGAGGCTGCTCGCTGACGTGTTCTAATAAAAATCTATTTCATTTCTCCTGAGCGGGACAGTGGGGCATAACAAGGACAGATGGATGTGCTCCAGCATGAGCACAAGTGCTACAGCACAGCAGAACATTAGAACACTGTAGAACATTTTCTGACTTTTCAAACTGCCCTTGGCAAAGACACGCAACAGCCCCAGGGGCATCACACCATTCACTCCAGCACTCTGACCTTTGTGATTAAACGTACATGTCTCGGAAAGTCTTGCCTACAGAACAGGCGACATCACCCCAGACCTGCTCAAGCTTCACCACTCAAATGACATCGTGCGTTCGGGCTAATAAGTTATTTCTCCTATACAAAGCAATAATGAAAGCAGTTTTCATCCTCTGTAAGGTAAATTAAATATATCAGCAGGGGAAGGACATGTTACTGCTGAGTAATGCTCCCACACACGCTAAAAAGAGCAACTTTCACTGCTCATGTGTGGTCTGCTGTTAGTAAACTGTTAATTATTTAACTGCCGTTCTTGAAATAGAACATTTATGTTCTGGAGAGCAGCGTTTGACTATATTCTGTTCCCTCTTTTGCTCTGGAGGAGGTCATAACTGAGCATGCACTGATGTGAGGTTAGCTCTGTAACATAGCAGCATTTTCCGGCAGCTGGATATCCAAAGACTTTGGGTTTAGCAGCAGATTATACAGAGATCCCACTGATGTGCCGTGTAAGTATCCCGAGATATGCATTCTTATGCTGTACCCCCAACAAGCTCAGGAAATAAATCCTGTGGTGTTACACAGATAAAACTAGAATTCCTGCATCACAATTAAGAGTTACCATTTAGTACCATTTCTGCAAATTATCCTGTAAATGAGGATGAGGGAGCTTCATCCAGCTCCTGGGAAGTTAAATTAAGGAACCTGGGGAAATGAGGCAGAGCCCACACTGTGTCCTTATCGAGCCAGCACTGACATGTGATGCTGCTGTGAAGTGTGGATGAGTACGAATCCTTTCATTTGACTGTGGCCTGCATGTAATCTGTAACAATATTGTGATATTACCTCTCTGCTTTTCTGTTTTTCACCCTCTGTTCTCAACTATTTCAGGAGAGCCTCGTCTTCGAGTGCTTCCAGTGAAAGAAAGGTTCAAATGATAAACTGTTAAAGACACTGTAAATGCTTCTGTCTGTTCTGCAGAATGAGAGCATACTGTACCCCAGAACTCTGTGATTTTGAAGCTACAGCTAGTTAAATCATAACATAACAGTTGTTGCTTCCAAAATAAACAAACCTACTGACCCGGCACTGACACGGTGCTTCATTCTCTGCTGCAGTGTATCAAAGAAAGCGATGCAGAAATCTGTGACACAGTGTGAGGCGCAAGACGGGAAAAATAGTGCAATCAGAGAAGCAACTTTGTTGCGCTCCTTCACCAACCTTGAGCCAAAGAGTGAATTATAAGCAGACTTAAGAGCAGGGCGAGATCCTTACTGTAGCTCCACAGGAACCCGTCAAATGTGACCCAGAAGTGTTTTTTTAAAATAAGCTAAGAGAGAACTTTATAGAACACAATGTTCACAAGGTGATTACTATTAAAGTTCTCTTTGACGTGGCTCATGAGGGAAAAAAGCAGACGCTGAATGGAACGCCTTTAACTTTAAGTGCACAGAGTAGGAACAGAAAAGGATAAATGTAATTATTGTGGTCAGACTGCAGAGGGGACGGCCTCACAGTAAGAGCCGCAGATACTTTTCCTACACATGATTAATTTATTCTTCTTTGAGAGGGAAAGCCTAACCTGATGTCAAGCCGTCTGTAGCTTTCCTTCTGTTTGCAGTTGTCTCGACAGCTTTAGAAACATGCTCTTAAATGCTGCTGTTCAGGCTTATTGTTGGAACAAATAATAGAGTTAATAGTGTACATTTCTATCAAAATGTATCCTCTCCATACAAAAGCACCGAGCATTCGAGAAACAGTTTGCTTTACAATTTATTACAATCAGTCCAAATTTTCTGTTGTTTGAAGGAATAATTGGGAGATTATCTAAGGACTGCACAAATACACTATTTTGTTTTTACAATGTGAAGATGACTTGTCTGCGATGCTCGGTATAATTTTCAGAGCGAATATCTTGAGCAGTGTGCTTAATGGGTATTTTCGCTCAGTTGGAGATTGCTGAATCTGGCACATTACGTATAAACCCACACAAACACAGTGTTGTGGTAGTAAGTGGAGAGTCGTGGGTAAAGCAGTGCAGCAGCCCAAATCTCTCTTAGTAAGGGTTGTTAGTTCCTTTTGATTTGTGTTTGGCTGCCTGTCACCAAAACCCATTCACTGAAATCACATCACGGTAATGGTCTAATCAGCACGTAACGACCCATGTTACATAAAATCAATGCGCCCTTCCATTTGAGAATGCAGAATATTTGGAGGGGCAGCTGAAGGCTTGTGAAAGGGGGCGTGGGCGGGAGGGGCTGTCAATAGTGCTGCAGCCATTGGACAGGCGTGCCTGCCGGGAGCAGGGGATGCGTTTGCCCTCCAAGTTCAGTGATCCTCCTGAGATCAAAGCTTTTACAGCAAAATCCTTTGTTTTGCTGACTAATCTTGTATTGATTTGGACAAGTTGTTAAGCTCTATTGCAGTTGTCAGACCGCTGCCAAACAACTCTTCTACCTGTGGAGGCTCAAAGAAGAAGGAGCCACAGTTCCAACAGGGGGAAGCATTTAGTTCTCTCCTTGTTGCAGGGAGCGCACACGCACCGGCGCTTTACTTTCTTTTTCGTAGTTATGCAACAGTTTAAAGTCAGCGGCCCATGCTGTGTTTACCTAGTGTCGCTCATATATTGTCTTGTGGTTTTGTGGGAGGATGTGAATCCGTGGAAATAAAAAAAAAAAAAAAAGTGCGACATCCCATCAAGTATCTCTCCCACGTGCAAGTTGTCACGGAAAAATTCAAATCAAGTCGGAGCTGTGCACTGTGGGCGCTGCAGCCTCGCTGTTCCTATTGATGCGTAGAAAACAGTTTTGGATGCAACCTGAACTGACTGTTGCGCTGGACCGTCTGCTGCCAGCACGGCCAGCAGGTCCTTTGCATTGTGGTTGGTGGAACTGCAGAGAGAACATAACAATGCCAGCTTGCTTTCATTTCAGTAGACCTCGGAGCTGCAAATGAATAATATATTGGAAGCAACTCGGGGGTAAATGAATAAATCTACACTAGGCGGGGATTTCAAAGGGAGACGAAAGTATCATAGAGCTACAGCACTACCTTGTGGTAGAGCCGGATATTGCGCGGGATGATGCTGAGCAGGGAGCAGTTTATTACTCTGTCACATACATACAGTTCCTTTGGACATATTTGCTGAAATAACTTTCCTGTGAATGGTGCTTTCGAGGATCGGATTTTCACCGTGTTTCAAACCCGGAGTTCAAAACACACGGCTGCAGAAAGGAGGGCGAGGAGCCCTTATTTTGTGCTCTCTGTCAATTAATCAGAAAATAGAATTGTTCCGCTTCCTGTTAAGATGAGACCACGGGCATAACTGCTCCGTCCATGCTGGAGATAATTAATATCAATGACCTTGCTGACGTTTCAAATGCATCATGTTGAGTTTAATGATGATGTGTCATAAGCAGCCGGAGGTGGAGACACCCGGCTCTGGTCAGGGGCTCCAGAGCTGACAGGCGAGACCAGGTGAATAATAGTCCGTGGCATCTTATTATATTGCTGGCGTGATCTGATTTACTCCAGCAGCAAATGGTGGGAAGAGACCCAGTGTCGTTGTGGGTATTGAATTAACGAGGTTTACGCACAAATGAACCCCGCACTGACGGCAGATACATCACGCAAGATTAAAGAGCATTTCCACGTGCTGTGAGCGCTGCTTTGCATTGCTGACCCACTCACACGTGTTGCGCTTTACAGCTGAAAATGTGCAAAGATTTTAGCGGAAATTATTGGGTTTTGTATTAAATCTGGCAAACATACTTGAAAAGAGGGAAGAGGACGTTTGACATTACATCCGGTATCAGTAAATCTGTGACACTAAAACAAAGCTTTAAACGGTTTATATTACTCTCATATGCTATATTTCCCCCGTATTTATTACAGGATTCAATAAGAAAATAAACATGACTAAAGTAATCATATTTTATTTATATTATTTACAATGGATATTTGTATAAAATTATTATTTTAAAAAGTAGAAGGTTTATATATATATATATATATACATGTTCTACTTTTTTTAATAACACTACAAGTCCCGAGAGCCTGAAAACGCCGTAGGAAGCAGGAATCTGATTGGGTTTTAATAAACCACGTGACGGATTGGACGAATGGTGGAAGACCTAAACAGGAAGTGTCACTTTCAGAGCCGGACAACGTGAAATCTGAAAGTCAAGTCCAGACAAAATACTCTCCATCTTTCCAGCCCGTGAAGCATGTTCCCGTCTGCATCTTCACATTAACATGTTGGGCTTTTAGCGGGTTTCATGTCACGATGCTCCGGGCGGCAGCCAAAGCGTTTTCTGCTGCATCAACCACCGCGGCAGAAAACGCTTTGGCTGCCGCCCGGAGCATCGAGAC
>VOQJ01005960.1:47383-62380 GCA_015052665.1 Apistogramma diplotaenia
GAACCTTTAGCATGCTGACTGAGGCCTGCGGAGTCCGACATGCAGCTATTGGCTTCTCTTGAAAAGTCCTGAGCGTTGCATGGTCTGATCTTGGGAAGTTCGGCAGCTGTCTTGGAGGCTTTGTTTCCCAGATCCCTGCTGATGGAGTTCTTCCTTGGCTTTGTGTTAATACACACCTGAACACTCCAGACCGGGAACATCTTTTATAGAAGCGCTCACACAGTAAAGACCAGTTAATCGAGTGTGTTTGATTAGCAGCACCTGGCTCTTCATAAGGAGTATGAATGTGCTTGCTGTCCTTTTTCATGACTGTGCCTGCTGTCCCACTTTATTCAGCTTCTGATTAACTGACTTTGTTTCTTTATGTTCAGACAATATTCATTTTTTAGTACATTTTAAAATACTAGGAGTAACTGGGTCATTTATCAGTAAAATCTGGATGATTGTGCTCATTGTGACCCCATGATTGACATTTGACCCATCAATATCTGCCTTATCTACTTACTGATTGGTGCAAACTGTGCTCATGCAGTAAACCACCCTGAAATACTCCGTGTAACCTGAATTCGTACTATCACGAGGAGAAGAAGAGTCTATAAATGTTGACTTCTTGGTTCCTCTGTGGGATTTTTGATGGCACAGTTGACCCCGTCCTGCTCTGTTTACCAAATGATGGCAGCGTGTTGCATTTGAAAGCATCAGGTGTAGCCTCAGTCACCAGTCAGCGCTCCGCAGTCAATAATACAGTCTGCTCGCAGGGGGTTAAACAGCTCCTCTCTATAAACAGTATGCTCTCGAAAGTAAACAGCGCAGCCCCTGCACCCAGGCCTCATTATACACTCCGGGTGTGTGTTTAAGGCTCCTCCAGGGCCTCAGTGCCTGTTGTAACAGAAGCGAAACACAAAACAGCAGACAGATCCTGGCTGAACTAAGGTGCACGGCGCATTCAGAGCAGCTTTGTGCGGGAGACTCTTAAAGATGTTTTTAAAGACAAATCTGCCACTTTCCTTTCCTTTCCTTTCCTTTCCTTTCCTTTCCTTTCCTTTCCTTTCCTTTCCTTTCCTTTCCTTTCCTTTCCTTTCCTTTGCAAAGACATGCAGAACTTTGTGACCAGACAGCCTCTGATGAGCCTGCTGCATCAAAGCGACATATTTGCTGCTGTCGGGAGCACTTGCAGGGTTTTTAAAGCAGTGCGAGGCTGCTCACAAACACACCACGTCCTTTGTTCAGTCATTTTCTGTCATAGCTCAGTTGCATTAACTGTGCACATTGAAAAAAGAGGCAAATTTAAGACTGTTAAAGGCATTTTGGAGAGGAAATCTGCCACTAAAAGGCCCGTTATGATCACATTATCAGCAGGTTGTCCAAAATTAGGGCAGCGTTTTTGATTTGCTTTTGCATAAAAATAGGCCAGGAGCAGCTCTTTTAAAGATCATGACAGCTCCCTTTTTTCCCTCCTCTTCTTTTTTCATCTGTCCTCTTTTTTTCATGTCCAACATCAATGAAATGTAATTTTCAGACAAAAACAAGAAGAAACAAAACATTTCCTCTGCATCCGAGCCCATCTGCAGGCTACACTTTTAATACCTTCAAAAACACAACGTCCTCCTTTTTCCTTCCTGTGCTGCGATGAATTTGGAGGCTGGAGGTGCAGTCAGAGTCTTTAATAATCTTATATTCTCTTTGCCGGGAAGTCCGGTTTGCTTAGAGTAGAAAATTTGTAAAAAATGTTACAATCTTTCAAATGACAAACCACTAATTGATTGCTTTCCTTTCATTTGAAGTCCAACTTGAAATAAAGGCGACATTTTTAAATGGAATCAGTCAGAAATAATGAAATCTTACTAAAATATTACGATGTTGCACTGATATGATTAGCATGTCTCTCACAAAGCAAAACTGGAGTCAAACTAGGCTGCAATAGATGCTGTTTGTGCCACTGGAGAGCAGATGCATGTAAAGAGGCCGACCTAAGTCCTTATCATTATGTAATCTGTTATTTTATCAGCAAATGCCTGTGCTGCTGTTGTTGTTGTGTAAACGGCGGCGATAATGGATTCCTCTGCGAAGCAGCACGAGGGAAACGTTTCCACAGCGTGTGAAGTGTGCGGACACTCGACACCCTCTTCATCAAAACAAGCCCTGTTTGCTGATGAAGCCGAGACGGGAATACAAATGAAACCGGTGGATTAAAGTGTGCGATGAAAACGTTCATCCGAAACCTCCAGGAGGATAAAAACAACCCCAAACTTTATTTAAACATTTATTCATTCATTTTTTTAATTTGTGCAATAGCAGATTAAATCCAACTATTTTTACTGCATGCAGTTCTAAGTGGAACCAAGTGAATACTGCACATCTTTTTACTTGGATTAACGTGTCCAAGCAGCACATTTAAATCCCACATTAGGAAGGTAATTCTTCTCTAACTGCAGGTGCAGAGTATTTCCAGGTAAAAAAAAAGATCAGTTCAAGCTCGGAGTGAGATTAGCACACTATGATATACTTGACTGGTCTGCACAGAGTCCCGACCTCAGCCTGATACAACACCTTTGGGATGAATTAGAGTGGAGACTGTGAGCCGGGCCTTCTCATCCGACATCAGCGTCTGACCTCACAGATGTGCTTCTGGAAGAATGGTCAGAAATTCCCATAAACACTCCTAAACCTGTGGAAAGCCTTCCCAGGCGAGCTGAAGCTGTTTTAGCTGTAAAGGGTGGGCAGACATCGTATTAAAGCTTATGGATTAAGAATGGGATGTGACTGAAGTTCATGTGTGTGAGAAGGCAGAGGAATGAATACTTTTAGTGTAGGTCTTCTACAAGTTGTCATGGTTTTTTAAGTAGAAGTTGGCTCATCAGTGTGGCAGAGAGAATAGACATTAGCGTGGGGCCATTTAGGACCCTGGAAATGTGTTTTGGGGGTTTTGCTTTTTAATGTTACAGGTGATGATTTTAGTGTAATTTTCTACTTCTGATGAACAGTGTAATGTTTTGCAGTGAATCATGGCTCACAGAAACCTCGGGCAGACACAAGCACTGGACCACACCTCCTAATCACTGTTTTCATAGGCTTTGGGCCACTTATTTCCACTCGTGGGAGATGCTAATGCTTCAGCTTACCGAGACATTTAAAGCAATTCTGTGCTCCCAGTGTTGAGGGAACAGTTCAGCGATTGCTGCATGACTGCACCGCAGTGCACGGTTTATAAAGGTGATGAGTCTGGCCCACACAGAGCACTGACCTCAGCCCTATCAGACACCTTTGGGGTGAATTAGAACAGCGATCGCAAGCCTCCAACTCCAATGTCTGATCTTACAAATGCTCTTCTTGATAAATGGGCAAAGAATTTCATTTGCACACTCCAAAATCTCAGAAGAGTGTTACAGCTGCAAGGGAGGGGATACATTTAAGATGGGGTGTTATAAAAGCACCCGTATATGTAATGTGCCATAGGTGCCCTGATTATAAATCCTGGATTTTTTATTTTGTAATTGGAAATATTTTTTAATGTAAATTTTGAATTTTCTTTGGCAGGATGTGGATACCAGTGTAGGATTTAAAAAAAAAAATTGTATTCAAAAAAAGAAAAAAGAAACAACAAATGTTATCGAAAAAATAAAAGAACAAAAAAACCTTTTGTGGAAGTTAATTAAGTTAATTGCTATGATTAAAATGTGTTCGTCATCATGATTCTGACTGAGGGTAAGAGCCAGCAGTTTCCCCTGATTGTTCTGGACGGTAGAAAACATAATAAACTCTGAGCCCTGTGGCGGAGCTTTCTGTGAGAGGAATCCTGCAGGCTGGGCTCAGCCGCAGCATCCAGCCGGTGAGATCAGATCAGCCCGGCGGGCGGCGCATTGCTGCTACCTGGCTGGGATCCTGCACGGTTTCCCACACACGGAGTTTGAGAAGTGCCCTGGACTTCCTGGTACGGGACCATGGACATTTTCAGCTCCACTTCACCCGGGGATTTGTAACCGAGGAGGAACCGTCGAGTTGAGAGCAAGGTGAGCCTTCGGTGCGTTAGTTTGCGCCGGTGCGGCGGGCATTAATGTTGGAGCGGTTGGGAACTTGTCGAGCTCCTGAAACGCATCTGTCAGCGGACACGGTGACGGTGGCGTTACCGCGGGGCTGAATGACGGCAGTCCATTTCGGAGTGAAGTTGGCATGGCGCCGGGGCTTTTCTGTGCGTCTCTGAACGCCTGTGTGGAATGATTCGAGTTGTTTTGTGTTCAGGAGAAGTGGTTCATTGTGTTTTATTCTAGTAAACTTTGTGTTTATTTGTATTCACCGAGGCCTACCTAGCCAAACCCCTCTGCTGTTGAGCTAACAGAGGAGTAGACGGTAACTTCCGGTGTATCCTACAAAATAAAAATTGTACTAAAAGGGGAATTTAAGCTATTAAAATGGCTATCGCCAAGTAGGGCTTATATTTACGTTTGCTGTGTCATCTCGTTAATTATATGAGCACAGTTACTGTTGTAAAGAGGTTAACTGCTACACGTTTAAACAAAGTCTGTAAATCATGCTTACAAATCACTAGAAGTAGTGTGCAGGCTATCCAATTTTTTTTTTTTTACCCCGATGCCTTAAGCAGTATCGTAAATTTTTTAACATTTACCCAGTGTGTGTGTATGTGGGTTCTGAAGTCACTGTTTTATTGTTTAGCTTGTTTTTTTTTTGTCTTGTTTTTAAAAAACGCTTTAGTTCCGGTTGTAGTTCAGCTAATTGTTGCTATTTTACCTCCCGCAACGGAATCGATACAAACTGAGCACCAATCGCAGCATGCCATTGGCTGTCGCTGCGAGCTCTCAAGCATGTGATTGGCTGTGGCGATCTGTCACTCATTTTGACGACCTCCACGGTGCTCTCGCCTTCAAAACGTTAAAATTATTCTGTTTACACCGTGAAACGGGAGAATATGCGAATGTAAACTTTGGGTATGTGTTCTATAAAGCTGGTGATGTATTGTGCTTCAGGGGAGAGGAGGGGGCGAGAGTTATGTTAATGCGAGGTCCGTCAATCCCGTGAGAAACATGCTAAAATCGGAAATACAACGAATTTGCTTTCAAAATAAAAGCGAGAACTATGTCAAACCCTCGGCTAAAATAGTTTGTCCACGTGTATGAATATAATGATCGGTCTTTTAATTATTAAAAGTATTATTTACATTAAAAGACAATTAAATGAGCATTTTTTAAAATTATGTGTAACTTTTTAATACAATCATTTCACAAAGTGTTTCGATTAAAAGGGTGTCGTCGCTTAAAACTGTTTAATAGAAGGCTTCTTAAAGACCGTTTCATGTATGTCAATTATACATTGTAAAAGAAAGCATTTTTAAAACAAATCTGTTTTACTTTGAAATCCAGACGGAAGTGGCCTCTCTCTGGATATTGCATCGTTGACGGTGGTGTGCGTCTCTATCCCTCCTGTCCTGCTTCAGGATAATGCGGCTTAACTCGGTCGGGAGCTTTACAATTTCAAAACACAAAGCGTTTGCGGTGCTTCGCACAAGCGTGACTAAAACACAGTTTTAAGAGCCAACACATTGGAGATGTTGTCCACCGGCAAGACTTTATAAAGCCCTGAAGACCTTAATAAAAAACCCCAAACTGAGGCAAAAATCAACCAAACAGAAATACATTTTTCTCCTTCAGGTCCCTGCCTTTATATCACAGTTGTCATCTTCACCTTAAATCTGTGTTTAAGCCTGTTTTTCCTGCGCTGAGCTGCATCTCTAGTGCTCGGCGTCTGGCTGCCTCTGAGATGAACAGCATGTCAGGATGTGTCAGGGTCAGACTATTCGCTTTATCAGCTTTTATTTTGAGGCATTGTCGCCTCTGCCCTGCTGCCTGCTTTTCTGGGATCAGCCCTTTCCCAGCTCTGATGTGAAGCAGAGATAGACGTCAGAAAAGTAGAAGCAGCATTCCTGGGCACGGCAACTCGGATTACTACTGCTTCCTGCAGTCTGCACCAATTCTACTGCTAATGGCTATAAAGTAACAGCATGCAAACTGAAGAGGCAGTGTAGCTTTTCTGGCACACACACTGAACTTACCTGCTGTTTGAATTAAGAGTTTCACAAACTTTCAGTTTGTTTTGACGTGGCCTGTTTGATGCAGAGGTTTCCTCTGGAGCTGCTCTAATACCTCATTTCCAGTAGTTTCCCATATACAGTTTATGTTGTTGTGACTACTGTATACTCTTATATGCTTCATTATAGAGAATCGCTCCCCAGGTGACATAAGATGCCAGTGTGGACATGAAGCTTAGGATCAGGACTTTTTCATAGTGAGTAATCCAAAGCATGCAGCAGCATATTAAGGACTAACCTCATGCTGCGGATGGATGATCTCAGGCCTTCCCTTGGTTGAAGTTGGGTCTGTTTTGAGTGCTCTCTTCCTGCTGTGTGATGGCATTTATCTCTGCCCATCGGGGACATGAACATGAACAATTTAACTGTCGTCCTTCGTCTTCCTTCTACTAACTCTTTATAATCGCTGTAGGTCTGCAGGCAGCCGCAAGGCAGCATTTCAAGATATGTCAGCTAGCCCAACTTCACTCTTCTTCCTTTGGCTGCTCCCTTTAGGGGGGTCGCCACAGCGGGTCATTTTCCTCCATCTCACCCTGTCCTTCACATCCTCCTCTTCCTCTGCTGCATCAGCTCTCTGCATCTCCTCCTCCACTACATTCATGACCCGCCTCTGTGGTCTTCCACCATCCCTCCTCTACATCATCCAGTTTGGGTCGTGATCGTGACGGTATCACACGGGTTGGCAGAAGGGATCTACTGTATTTCAGTTTGAGATACTAATCAGTTTAGCTCACAAAGGCCTGCAGCTAATTTGACATCAAACATGAAATGTCACAGCCTGTGCGGTGACCAGGCAGAGATGACATGGATCAGAATAAGCAGGCAGACTGAGACAGATTTGATCTTTCAAGTCCTCAGCTGGAAATGCTAACCTGCCAGCTCATAAAATTTTCAAAGCGACCAGAAGTTGGACGGAGAGCCTGAGCTGCACCGCCGATAAGGTTTCGGTTTGTCCCGTGCTGACACTTCAGCTGCATAGAAGTTCATTGCTGCTGCATTCTGAGATGAAAGGTCTGATTGACACTGCCCTGCTCTTTCCCAGCTCATTGTTTTCTAGAGTAGGTTTGCATCATTGCAAAGCTATTAAAGCAAAGTAAGCAAGTCGACTAATGATGGGGGGGGTCGGTGGTCTGCATGTTGAAGTGTCCTTCGGCAGGAAATGGAACTGCAAATGGCGCACAGTCAGCATGTGAGCGTCACAGTGATCAATAGGGAATAGCACTCATCCACTAATTCAAACCTCCCCCTTTCTTTCTTTTTATTTAGTTCTCTAGTTTAGGTTTGCCAAAGTATATTAATTTGGAAACTTTGTGTCGAAATATTGGTTATAATGGTGTTGTTCAAAGGCACATTCCTCTAATTATATCAATAAAATAAAGGGGGCTGTTGTATTTCACAGCTCCTCCCAGCCTCCTGTAAGCCAGCCTTCTTCTAATTGGCTGCCCCTCATAAACAGAAAGTTTGAACAGCAGATGTTGGGGTATCTATGTATTTGCATGTGTAACAGCAGCATTCACAGTGGATACAACAGTGAAAGGTCCAGTTTACAGCCTCCAACCCAAAGAGATTCTCTTCACAGAAGTATTAATAGAGAAAAGCAGATTTTCGTGTTTGTCAAACTGAACCAATGAAAAGTTTAGGTTTAGTAGTTTCTTTCTGCTCTAGTTACGGTCCAATTATGTAACAACAATTAATGTGAGCTCCGAATTTTTCACTGCTGTCATCGATATCACTGTTATTATATTTTCTCTGTCTCCACATTGGACCTCAGGAAATAAATAAAAAGTCCTGATGCTGAAGAACTGCCTGCTGCTGTTGGATGTGCGGCGCAGTGACAGGAAATGCAAGAGCGCAGGGTCAGCAAGCACAAATTAGTTCATCATCTTCCCCTTCGTACCTCTGCAGAGCTTCTTCAGAAACAACTGAAAACCGCGCGCGCGTGTGTGTGTGTGTGTTTGCCAGGCTGCACAGCGTCAGGTGGTTCCCCAAACTCGAGCAGGTCGTAACGTAGCAACGGCGCCTCCAGCAGGTCTGTGCCGCGCAGCCGGCTGCAGCACGTCGGCCTGTTTTCACTTCTGCAGCCGACCCTCGCCGAGTTTCCCCCGCTGCGTGGGTGTGATCGCACGAGCAGGTTCTGAGAGAAGAGTCCAACTACATTTCAAGGCTGTTTTTCATTTACCTTCGTTTATTCTCATTAATTCGTCTCCGTAGTTTTATGGCTTCTGTTTGAAGTGTAGCATCAAAGTAGCACGATTATAGCGACAGTTTAGTGACAGTGATCATTTATATTCATCCATAAATGGGCCTGTAATAAAGCTTAAATTATATACTTAAATTTCCCATAGATGCTCCCAAGATATGAAACTTCCCTCCATTTAAAAAAAACAATGTTCAGGAAGCAGATCTCTCTCTCTCTCGCTCTGTGAAGGTGAAGCTTTGCCAGCAGCCACTTAGGTTAGCTTTGCATGGACACTGGCAGCAGGTAGCCTGGCTCGGTCCAAAGGGGACAGGGTCTGCTAAACGGTGCCTTCAAAGTGCATTAATTACCGTATTATGTCTCCCCTTTTTTAGTCCCTGCAAACGCCACAGTGTGAAAACAAGGTGTCGTTTCAGAGGCGCTGCTAAGTAGGTTTAATTATCTTTGGAGAGCTTTTCTTGCTGTTTCTATGCTAAGCTGAGCTAACTGGGTATTGTATTGATCCTTTCATCTAACTGTCAGGAAGACAAGTACGCCACACTATTAAAACACTATGTGTACCAGCCTGGGAATGAACCCAGGACCTCTGAAGGTGTGAGGACTGTCATAATCACATCCTTTGGGTGCAGGGTCTCTTTGGAAGTTGAGGATGCTCAGTCGGACTGGGATCTGGGAGGTTTTGGAGGTTGGGTCACTACTCTGAACTCTTTGTGATGTTCTCCTTTAACAGCTTTGTGATGTGGCAGGGAGGAGGCTGTAGCCATCGGGGAGTGGTGTGACCTCATGTGAGTGAGAGGGAGGCATGCCAAGTTTAGGCGAGCAGGTGCATTTCACAGATAACGATATCTGCTAATTAGTGCTAAGAAATAATATAATGATTTAAAAAACCAGACAGATTATTTGTCAGATTATTCCATTACAGCGCTCCCAAAGTCACCGACAGCATGAACCCAGTGGAGACCCGCAGAGTGAGGCCTGGCAGGGTCCCGTTAGCTGCAGCTCCCTCCAAATCTCACATAAAAGCCCTTACAAACATGTAAATGCATCATTTAATGCTTGCTTGACACTTTAACATGGGAGTCTGTGGGGATTGATTGGTTTTAGCGACAGACTTAAGTGACCAGTGGAGGAGGTGCAGTTCCTCTTTGGCTTCGGTGCTCAGCTGCCTGCAGGGGTGCTGCATGGTGCTCGCTCTGCACGCTGCATCGAGGACTCAGTCTGTAAGGAAAATGCTGCATTGTAACGAGACGGGGAGTTTTATTCGCTCCACCTGTCACCTGTTTTGATGTTGACTGACTGGTGCAAAATGCACGTCAGCTGAAATTTGATAAGGATTTTTAAATACAGTGCAGCAGAATTGGACTGGCTTGGCACAGCAGGCGGCTCACCGGTTTCCTACATTCCCTCACTGCTGTCCAGGCCTTGGCACCGAGCTGCTGCTGCCGCCCGTCTTTATTGGCTGCTGATCCCTGCTGGCTCAGCCTGCCGCGCTCTCTTTCAGAGCCCAGCTTCAGAGCAGCAAAACACAACACGGCAGCAGATGCTGAGCTGCCCTCTGGCCTGCGTGACTTTGGCTCCTCGGACGCAGCTAACCTGACGTCCAGCAAACACACCAGCGTTTGGCAGCGAAGGCAAAGACGGATCATTTTGGACTCGCTCTGCCACCAGCTGCCTGCTCTCAGCTGTGGCAGCCTGGATTGTTTTCATGCAGCGGGTTGTTAATTCACTTCAGAGAGGTCTAACCGCTGCGAGACTGCACGGTTACTCTTTAACACATCGTAACGGCGGTTACACATCCCTCACAGCTGCTGGCCTGCTGGGTTTACAGCAGAGAACAAAAGAGGTCTTGTTTCTCGGCTGCCGTGGTGGTTCGACATGCTTTTGAGGGCAGGTTTTTATTGGATTTGGAAAGTTGGAGCAGTTTAGAATAAAAGTGTCTAATTTTCAGCTGTGAGGGTAGAAAAGTCAGGCACCGAACAACTGCACGACTTATTATTTCAGCTCTGATGAAACCTGCACTCCATGTGCTCAGCTGCAGACAGCAGACAGACTCAGTTAGCAATTACATGTTGGAATCAGCGAAGCATATATAAATATATAAGAGGGAAACTGGAGCTCGGAGGTGTGTTAATATTAGACTTTCTTTTCTCGTTTGTTTGCTGTCGCGGTCTCTGTGCGGGCTTTATAAGAGTAAATGACAGGAGATGTGCTCACACATGCTTCCCAAAGTGGCACAAAAATACATTTTGGTTTTATTTGGGCCTCTCCCTTAGAGAGAGAGGCCTCAGAGCAGAGCTGCTGCTCACTGAAAGGAGCCATTCAAGGTGGTTTGGGCATCTGCATCCCGGGCGAGCTCTTCCGGACACGTCCTCCCGGGAGGAGCTCTCAGGCAGACCCAAGACATGCTGGAGATGCTGTATCTCAGCCGATTTGGGGAACACCTTGGTGGCTGGAGGGTCGGAGGTCTGGGCTTCTCTGTTTAGGTGGCTGACCCCTTGACCTGGCCCTGCATAAGTGGAAGAAAATGCAAGGATTTATGGATTTTATTTGATTTGTGAATCTCATAAAAACAGGATTTTACTGTTTATTTAGAACATTTGGAGCTTTAAGAAGAGAAGTTGAGTTCACACTGTAGTTCTGCATTTACCCTTTGGTATATTTAGGTATTTCTGTATATTTTCAGCTCTTCTGGGAAAGTTTTCCACAAGATTTAGGAGTGTTTATGGGAATTTCTGACCATTTTTCCAGAAGTGCCTTTGTGAGGTCAGACGCTGATAAAGTTCTTCCATACCAACCTCGCTCATCCATTAATTAATTAATTTTATTAATTAGCTAGACCTGCTGCTAGGCCCTAAAATAGTGTCTTTTAGTGCGGTGCCACTCAAAGCAGCCCTGTACTTCATATACAGAACTTTAAGGCTCAGAATAATGTGAAGGAGGGAGCTATGAAAAGTTCAGCACCAGGCAGAGACGTTATGAGCTGGGAAACCAGCTTTGAAGACCAAACTGTTCCTTGTAGCAGGTTGTAAACATGTTTATTTCAGCTGTAAGTCTGGTCTTTTTAACACGGGAGTCTGCGGGGATTGTCCCGACACAAGCTGCATTTTCCTGAGTTTGCCACGTGAAGATCGAATGAATCATCAAGAAATAGTTTCAACAAGTTAAACAAGTTGTTTTTAAATGAATTGTTGCTTTGTCAGATGGCCTTAAATCCACGTTTTTCCACGTCACGCTGCTTGGTATCAGTTTTTAAAAGTGTAATTAAATCAGTTCAGTTAAGCTCAACGGAGCACAAACATGGCCTCAAACAACCCCGACCTCGTGACCTCTGGATGCTGTTGGCATCTCTGGATCGACCCGTGGACCTCTGCGGCTCTGCTTGATGAGCTGCATGCAGTGAAGCTCTGTTTGCTCTGTCCTGATAACTGGCTGCTGTCTCGGCTCAGTGCAGAGGTGAACATATGGTGGATCTAATCCCAGGTCACAGCCTCAGAGCTAAGACTGCCTGCCTGAAACCCTCTGAGATCTCACTTCCTCCCTGTCACTCTGTCCCCCTAAAAGGCCTCGAGGTTCTCATCTTTGTAGTGTAAACTGTTGCTATAACCCTTAATGTTGCTGCACTGGCCCGGCAGCAAAGTTCAGCCTTACTGATTCTTTCTTTTCTGGACATTTGAGGTTCACGTCTCAGCTGCTTGTCTGCGCTGTGCACACGTACATGTTCTCTGACACACCGGCCACATCAGTTCCCAGACTTCCATGTGTGGCTGCTTCTGTATTTGCAGTGCATCCAGTGTGATGTTGGTAAATGATATGGTTCACTCATGTCAACAGTCTGTAGAGGGGTACTTTAATTAAGTGGGGTGGTTATAATACCTCTGCAGTGTGAGAAGCCACGGCTGGAGGTGTTATTATTGTCACCCATCCATCCCATTCTCATGTGTGCTATATCTTTGGAGTTAATGTCTTCAGATTGGCCAGATTTCCTACTTGCATTCAGGTGAAGTAAATAGAATATTGTGGACATGAGTTTCCTCCAAAGGGCGCCTGGCCTCACCCTTAAAGATGTGTGGAGGAACTCAGTCATCCAGAGCAGAGTCGCTGAGATGGTTCAGGCTTCTGACCCGGGTGCCTCCTGAACACGTGCTTCTGGGTAATCACACCAGGAGGAGATTCAGGCCTCTGATTGTTTCCTTTGGCTCTTTTAAAGCTGCATTTCAACTCTGCTTCATAGCTTTAAAACTATCTAAGGCCCACTGTAAGGTGAGTGTCTGAGCTCATCTTCACCATGAAGGAATCTCTGCACACTTGGCTGCTCTGCTGCCTGCCTGCCTGCAGGTCCCTCTGCTTTGATATTCCGCCACATCTGCAGCGCTCCTGCTCGTGGCAACATTTCAGGGGAGGGGGCTTAATTTCTCCATCACCTGCACACCCCCCAACCCCCACCTTCCTGGCTGCTACTCCCTCCACCGCCTGCAGGCGTCTGCAAAGTGATCAAACTAGCCAGTATTACTGCATACTGTCGTCACATTCTGTCAGATGTCTTGAGAAGGAGACCATTCAGGATGGTGTGAAGTGTGAGAAGACCTTGGGCAGATGTTCTGTTGGTTGATGGGCTTGAGAACGCCTCGGTGTCCCTCTGGCAGCGCTGACGGAGGTGAGAGGGAGGCGTGGACATCCTGGAACCCACACCTGAATATTCACTCCTCTGACACCTGAAAATCATATATTTTACTGCATTCAGCTCTGACATTTACATGCCTTTACATTACATGACTAATATTAGTATCATTTTATGTTTAAGATTCTGGTGGTTATTATTACTCCTGTATTTACGGAGTTATGCGCCCGTTGGCCTCCTGTAACACACATCGTCACGCCGTGTTTTGGTGTGTGTAAGGAAGCTGCCCGAGCTGAGCCTGCTGTTAAAGCCCATCACACAGGACAGAAAGCAGCACGACCGGAAGTAACAGCAGGAAATCCCGAAACTTCCAAACTGCCGACACGGAGAGAAACAAAGTAGCTCGTGTCGGTTTTGGACTCTGCATCCCGAAGCTTTGATCAGAAGTTGTTTAGAAGTTGGAGTTTTTCTGTTTGGTAAATTCTGAAAAGTGAAGAAACTGAAAGTCATTTACTTCTGTCATGTTTTTCTTCTTCCCCCTCTTTAGGTCATGAGTGCCTTTAAGAAGGACCCAGCTGAGAACAACCTCACCTGTCCAAAACCCCGCCCTACTCGGGGCTCGCCCTGCCCCCCAACCCTGGACTCCCATCATGAGTAAGTCCCAACCGGTTGCGTATTGACGACTGGCCGCCTGCACACTTATTATGCACGCTGCAGAATTATTTTTTTCTAATGCTGGATTGGTGGCTTTGGAGTTTGACATCATGAACACCGATTAGACAAGTAGGAGAATCTACAGGCTTGCAAGGTCAGGATGCTCTTAAAAGGAAGATCTGATATATACGACTTTGCTGCCGCTGGTGCTCGAAGCACAGAGGAGCAAGTGCTGCAACCCTCGCCACCTCAGCCCTCATCAATCACACTGCAAAGCATGATGGGAGGGCGAATGGAGCGGGATGTGCACTCAATCAGCTCCATGTGCACTATATCTGTATAAGAGTGTGTGTGCTGCTGTCATGTTGCTCTGCTGAGTGTTTGTGTGGCCCCACATGTCAGCTCAGTGTGAGTCATCACACACACAAAGATTTGATGCAAGGCCGCTGCTGAGTTGCTAAACCAGAAGAACCTTGATGGAACCTGAATATGAGTATTTATAGATACTGATGTCATATGAAAGCATATACAGGACAGCTATAATTACTCCTTAAAGCTGATTTTCCTGCATTTCTGTCATGTATGTGTGATGGTGGCTGCTGACAGGCTTGTTTCACACAGTTTCTCCTAATGTAGTGATGGCACACTCACTGTGAGCACAGAAGCCCCCTGCCTGTGTTTAATCTTTGTTTTTGTAGGGGGCAGCCAATGAGAAGAGAGCTTAATATCTGCACTGAGGTCCCGCATTCAGAAAACGTTGAATCTTCCTTTGATTTATTGCCTTCGGCTAAATGTATGAAATGCTAAGAAAGCAGTGGTTTATTTATTCACTCCTGCAACAATGCACTTATTTGCTCTTTGATATCAGGTCGCTGTATTTACAGCGCTGCCCTCTCAGACCTTCTCCTCTTCGCCGTTTAGCTCGCGTTACAGATAGCGGCTTGAACGGGAGCCAGCAGAGTTAACTCTCTCTGCGCTGCTCATCGCTCCAGCGTTTCTCCACGCGGAGCTGCAGGGAGAGTGTCTGCGTACCAGCGAGCTAGGAGTGGGTTACCGGGGTAACCCGGCACATGTGCGGCATGTACTGGAAGCCAATTGGATTAGACAGACGCTCCTGAAGGGGGAGCGCTGAGAGATTTAACCCGATTACTGCCATTTCCTTTGCTCACACACACTCTTAAATGTGTGTGCGTGTGTGTGTGTGTGCGTGCGTGTGTTGGGGGTGTTTAGGTGGCTGATCTGATTTAATGTGAGTGATGTGAAAAAACAGAAGTTGGACTGATGAGCTAAGTTGTGTAATGGCTGGTTTATGTGATACACAACTTTGTGAGTGTGTTTTTAGTGTGTGTGTGTGTGTGTGTTTCAGGTGGCGGGTCGGCTGCATGTTGAAGTGTGGCGGGGTACGGAGACCTCTGAGGGGGAAGGTGC